>CAJHNH020006156.1:10000-14545 GCA_905116865.2 Candidula unifasciata | reverse complement strand
TGTCACATGTTATTACTTGTCCAAGATATAAGAAATTTTTAACTTGTTTCAATTTCACCCTGTTCACTGTGATATTCATTGTTAGCTGAATATTTTCTTTGCTGAATATCATGGTTTTTGTCTTTTTCAAATTAATATCTAATCCAAATAACTTCTATTAGAACTACTAATACTGCTGCTACTAATAACGAATGCTGATATTAATAACTACAATTACTTTATTTTACCAATTCGATTTGCACAAATGTTATCACCACCACTGCAAATGATTCTTTTACAACAACAACCACAACCACTATTCATCATCATCATCATCATCAGGTGCCTTGCCGACGGCCGTGGGTGATCATCCTCTCCACTATCTGCGATCTACTGCAGCATGTATAAGTTCGTGTGCTGACACACCTCCATGCCATGCAAAAAGACTAAAGAATCTTCTCTCGTTGTCTTCCTATGTCCCTCCTTCCACAAATCTTTCCAGCGGTCACAACATGTTCTTTTTTTTTCCTTTCTCATAACATGGCCGAAAAATGATGTATGTCTCCTTCTGATGTCTGTGATAAGTTGTCTTCGGGCTCCCATCTCTTTCAAAACCTCTTAGTTGCTCTTTTTGGCTGTCCAAGGTATATTCTAAGCATTCTTCTGTAAAACCACATCTCCGAGGCCTCTGGAAATTGTTTGACCTGTCTTACCGATTGTCCAGGATTCTCAGCCATATGTTAAAACTGGATGTATGTAGTAAGCAAGAATTATTTTTCTAACTCTCAATGACAAGGATATATTGCACAAGATGTTCTTCATTTTATAAAATGCACTTTCTGCCTGTCCTATTCTGTTTCTTATCTCAGTTATGCATCTTCCATCTGATGTGCACAGATACTTAAATCTCTGTACTTGTCCCAAAATAACACCACTGACTTTTATTACACACTTAGGATTAATTCGTCTCTTTGATACCACTATTACTTTTGTCTTCCCATTATTTAAACTGAGGCCTACTCTTCCACTTTCTAACACCACAATGTCTATCATTTCCTCTAGTTCTTTCTGACTTGTTGCTATCAAGACTGTGTCATCAGCATAACGTAGATTGTTTATATTGTGCCGATCAACCACAATTCCTGGCATATCAAATAAAGATCTCATTATATATTCACTGTATAGTGAAAACTATTTACGTTATGCTGATGACACAGTCTTGATGCTTTGAAATGTACCTAAACAGTTGTTAATTCTTATAGCTGCTGTCTGCTGCCAATATATATTCTTTATTATTCGTAGATCTTTTCCATGAATGTTGAATTTTTCTAACAGTTTGATTACTTCTTCATACTTCACACAGTCAAATGCTTTTGTATAGTCTATGAAGCATAAGTACAAATCAGTCTTTACTTCTATAGCTTTTTCTGACAATGTCTTTAGGATGTATATGGCATTGTTTGTACCTTATCTTTCGACAAATCCACATTTTTCATTGCTGATTTCTGGTTTAATTTTGTTTCTTATTCTTCTCATAATTATTCTCAGTAAAATCTTAGTCAAGTGACTCATAAGACTTATTGTGCGATGGTCTTCACATTTTAAAGTACCTGGTTTCTTTGGCAGAGCTATAAATATGTATTATTACTACTACTATTTCTACTACTAATTCTACTACAAATACTGTTGCTGCTGCTACTACTGCTGTTAGTTTCATAACCTTACCGTAAATATATCTGTAGTGCTACAGACTACATTCTAAAGCTAGAGCTACCACAAGCTCTGCTCCTTCAGTAGACTAGATACTAACAGGAAAGGCTACGACACAAACACAAACATTGTGGCAGCTCAGACCCCTTGCTAGCATTCTGGACAGGGTGGGGGCTGTGCCAAAGGGGTTTAACCTTGTTTTAAGTAATAATAATATTAATAATAATAATAATAATAATAATAATAATAATAATAATAATAATAATACAATAATAATACAAAACAATGTGCTCAATGACAAATTAAGCATGATTTGAACTGATGTGACTGTGTTGAAAAGGTACCTCACTGTAAGGTTATTATCTTAAACATCACGTTAAGCGGTCATCTGTAACCCTAGATTTCACGCTCATGCAATGCGTCTTGTTCAGTACGTTATGTTCTGTGAATCGTAAACAGTCGCATGTATCGCATTATCGCTCTCACTGTCGACGTTTGACTAGAATATTGCAAAAGAATTCAGACTCTCTCCTGACCACTTTGATATACATTTTGTACAAGGTGTCGTATGTATCCTCTGTAAAGGTTACACAGTTGCTTTTTTTGCTTGTTTCCCGCCACATAGATCAAATGGTTTGGACATGGGTCAAGACTGCCACCAGACAGTGCATTACAGAGAACCCTGCCACTTAGGCATTATAGACTCAGAGCTAGAGGTCGACCACACAGACCATGGATAGATGGAATGTATAAGACAGTGAATGCCAACATCAATGTAACACAATAAATGGCTCTCATCCATGTCTCTTCAAAATCTGACGCTGGACTAAGTCACCAAGGACTAAGTCACCTAGGACTAAGTCACCTAGGACTAAGTCACCTAGGACTAAGTCAGCTAGGACTAAGTCAGCTAGGAGTAAGTCACCTAGGACTAAGTCACCTAGGACTAAGTCATCTAGGACTAAGTCACCTAGGACTAAGTCACCTAGGACTAAGTCACCTAGGACTAAGTCACCTAGGACTAAGACACCTAGGGCTAAGTCACCTAGGACTAAGTCACCTAGCACTAAGACACCTAGAGCTAAGTCAGCTAGGACTAAGTCACCAAGGACTAAGTCACCTAGGACTAAGGACTAAGTCAGGACTAGGGACTAAGTCAGCTAGGACTAAGTCACTAAGTCAGCTAGGACTAAGTCACCTAGGACTAAGTCAGCTAGGACTAAGTCAGCTAGGACTAAGTCACCTAGTCACCTAGGACTAAGTCATCTAGCTAAGTCTAGGACTAAGTCACCTAGGACTAAGGACCTAGGACTAAGTCACCTAGGTCACCTAGGACTAAGTCACTAAGTCAGCTAGGACTAAGTCAGCTAGGACTAAGTCACCTAGGACTAAGTCAGCTAGGACTAAGTCAGCTAGGACTAAGTCAGCTAGGACTAAGTCACCTAGGACTAAGTCAGCTAGGACTAAGTCAGCTAGGACTAAGTCACCTAGGACTAAGTCACCTAGGACTAAGTCAGCTAGGACTAAGTCACCTAGGACTAAGTCACCTAGGACTAAGTCACCTAGGACTAAGTCAGCTAGGACTAAGTCAGCTAGGACTAAGTCAGCTAGGACTAAGTCACCTAAGGCTAGGTCATCTAAGACTAAGTCACCTAAGACTAAGAGTTAGTGAGGCAGCAAACACAAAACTGTGAAACAAAAAGCTGAGTTATATAAAGTAAAGAGGTCAATGACCTGTTCAGTTTAGTCGAGAATGGGGTAGTCAGTAGGCTTGCTATAAATCCCGTTCCTAGCTGGGCAGACCTGTCTTTTAGATGTAGCTGCTCGGTATTGCGGTGAGAAGAGAACTTACACTTACAGTTATATCTGTAGACCTTGTGAATTTGCATAGTTTTAGACGCTTGCAGTGACTAGTATATGACTATGCAAATGTTCATTGTAGTATGTTTTTTAGTGCAGTTAAAGAGCGTATTGTTTCGTTTATTCCTCGACGACAATTACTATGGTTTTAATATCAATGCCGAGCGAGTAATAAAACACTTTCACTCCAGTAACCCCTTTTTTTTAAAGGGAGGGCGGCGTGGGGGGGGGGGGGGGGGGGGGGGTTAAACTGACTTGGCTGGGACGTCCCGTTTTCCTGTCAAAATATTAGTTTGACGTTCAGTCTTCTAGTCAAAATAATTAGTTGGATGTCCCGTTTTCTAATCAAAATAATTAGTGGAATGTCCCGTTTTCAGTATAAGACACTATGCTCACCCTGGTATTCGGGTAGAGGTTGCTAGAAAAATATATTTATAGATCAATCAGACTGTCAACGTTAGGCCGGCTTCTAACTCCCCCCCCCCCCCCCCCCCCCCTCCCCCCGATTTCCGTCGCACAAATAAACTAAGTTCTAATACTTTAGGATTGCTTGCCTTCAGCACTCACCAAACGATAACCGGATGTTGCTGAAATATCATTAGATTGTGAATATGTCCCTGCTTTCATTTTCTTGGTTGTATAATATTCTTATGTAGCCAATGATTGTTATATAATGAAGCGAATAATTCTTATATACTGTAGCCAATAATTGCTATATACTGTAGCCAATAATTGCTATATACTGTAGCCAATAATTGCTATATACTCTAGCCAATAATTGCTATATACTGTAGCCAATAATTGCTATATACTGTAGCCAATAATTGCTATATACTGTAGCCAATAATTGCTATATAATGTAGCCAATAATTGCTATATAATGTAGCCAATAACTGCTATATAATGTAGCCAATAATTGCTATATACTGTAGCCAATAATTGCTATATACTGTAGCCAATAATTGCTATATACTGTAGCCAATAATTGCTATATAC
>CAJHNH020006156.1:0-5000 GCA_905116865.2 Candidula unifasciata | reverse complement strand
GCCTCTTGAACTAGTTGGACACGATGAGTTGGAAAAACCTACTGACGAATCTCACACTTTCTCACTCAAGCGCGCATAGAAGACACGATGCCTGAATTTCAGGACTGTATGAAAAAGAAAGCGAGATCTAGATTTGATCATTGTATCTAGCCTGGCGATGCAGTCCCTTGGACTTGTGCCACCCTACACGACAGTGTCTGGTGGTGCCGGTGTCAGAGCCAAAATCTGTCGCTAGCTGCATGCCAAGTCTCACTTAGTGGATTTGACAATAGCCAGACTCATCACATACGACACCATTAGCCATGATGGAATGTGGCTTGTATAGGATTGTCTTCCTTGGGCATGCATGCTTTAGTTGTGTTACATACCAGAAAAGCTCTTACACGGAGACACAACACAGTGGAGAAGCCACGATGGCGCAGTGGCTAATCTCTTTCATGCCGGTATCAATGTCTTGGATTTGAACCTGCATCGGGGCCGAATTTTACAATTAACCCCCTACCCCAGGTAGACCCAGTTTTGAAATGGATAATCGGAAGTATTTTGGGAAGTAAAGCTTGCCCACATGATGTCAGCCACACCACTCACCGAGTGCAGATTTGTCTATGAAAATACCGCTACTCCAAAGAACGCCTGATGTGCCAAGAGTGTAAAAATTGTCCTGTTTTTCCCACATGCTTACAAAACAATACCAGAGCCGCCAAGGAACGGCTAGGGCCGAGATATGTGATTATATCAGAAACACTGACGAGACTAAAACTGTATTTCATGGTGGCTTTTGTAGACTCAGATATCAATACATATAAATACAGAGGCCTCAAACAATATATAGCATCACCTTGTGCTTACCATATTTCGTCAGCTGATCATCTATAGAATTACATCAACACATAATGGCTAACAATCATGGACCCTTTCAGTTGAAAATAAATTTATCACGTCTCACCAACCAATGTCTGCGATTTACCATGTGATCGGAATTCTTAGATAAATCTGGTGATTCTTTTGTTTACATAAGGCGGCATTTTTTGCAGGCAAATGGTTATTTCAATAAACTGGGGAGCATTTGGTTCGTGCCCTGGCTATTTAATCATACACATAGATACTTAAAATATTAAGTCGAAGTATAGTCTGAACAAAGGCCTATTCGGTACATGCTATTAAATATCGAGTCACTTTTTTTTTTAATTTTCATTTTTTGCCATTATCGAAGAAATCAAACTGTCCATTTACTTCCCCAAAATATAAGCAAGAGTATCTAATAATTTCTTTATTCTGTGCGGGGGCTGTGTGGTTTTGAGGCATGGTGTCCGCCTCGAGTGCTAGAGGTTCCGAATTCAATCCCCGGTAAGGGCTGGGATTTGTTCACGTGGACTTGGACTTCTAGTAACTCCCCCTGGTCTCTGG
This sequence comes from Candidula unifasciata, assembly GCA_905116865.2. NCBI lineage: Eukaryota > Metazoa > Mollusca > Gastropoda > Stylommatophora > Geomitridae > Candidula > Candidula unifasciata. The sequence goes on along the minus strand of CAJHNH020006156.1, from coordinate 3,593 downwards.
GTACTGAGATCTGATACCCGTGTGAATTGTTGCGCACGTAAAAAAATTTTTGGCAGCTGGAAATCGAAAAGAGTAGCCTAGCGGCGCTGCCCGGGCAAAATTCTAAATTCTAAATCTACCCAAAGTATTTCAGGATCCTCGCTAGTGCTACAGAGCCTGTGCACTGTGCTGAGCTTCTTCTGACTTAAAACCTGAGTTAGAAAAAGAACGCAGCACTTATGGGTTACTACCCGTGTGCCATGATGTTGATCCCTTGTTCTAAGCTTCAAAACCTCAACCTTTATTCTATGAGTCAAAATTGCAGCAACACTGCAGACGGCTAGTGCCATAACTGCTTCCTTTGGGTGCCAGCCGATATCACACACAATCTGCCTTATTCCTTATAAACCATCTTTCTCTCCCTAATTCTGTATGAACGCATTCCATTCACACCGCGAATCAAACTAGGTCAGCTGAACCTAGTGCCTGATGTCCTACTCTAAGCCCGTCTATACACTAAACTACTTCTGTAGGTGCTCAGTCTCTCAAGTCAAATCATACAGTAGATAGAAGAGATTTAAAGATCGCTGCTTCAGATTCCCATACAACACAAGTTAACACATAGATGACAATGTTGGTCTTGGAAACATGCTGATGTGGTTGTACAAGAATATTTTTTTTTTTTAGAATTTTCCAGACAGCCAAGAAAAGCAACTCAAATGTTTTGAAAGAAGCGAGGGCTCAAAGACAACAAAACACGAACATGAAAAGGAGACAGTCGTTATTTGTTGGTAATTTTATGAGAAAAAGAAAACTGGACCACTTTGTGACCACTGGATGATGATGATAAATACTGAACTAGAGTGCTAGGCATTCCGCTCAGTTAACCAGAAAAGTTACTCTCACCTACCACTGCCAGTCCAGATGGTTTGGATTCTGTGCAGTTTCATAAGATCGTGGTGATGTTTCTTCATTTTCTTCTCTTCTTGTCTCTACTCCTGGAATGCCTCGCGCCGTCAATGCAGTAAGAAAGCTCTAGAACGGGCTCTTCTGTTCGCTTCGTATAAAGTACTTTTCAGTATCTCTGATATTTCTGCTGTCTACTTTCTGCGTGGTCCACCTCTGCCTCTGTTACCGATCTATCTGTATAACATTCCTGTATGTGGCGCCCTGTCTACTGCCATGTTTCAGCTGTATTATATGGTCAAATATGTACTTAAGAGTTATCTTATAAAGGTGTTGGCGAGGGGAAGAGGCACTGTGTGGAGTGGAGGCGCCCGTATGACCCTCAGTTTAAAATTATTTTTTTAAAAAAAGCTATCAAAGCAGATTTTTTTTTTTTTTTTTTTTAATAATTGATCTGCCTACTAGATCCATCCAGCCTTCATTGAGCTGAAGGATTTATTGGGTAATCACAGAGACCGACACACGCTGGACTAAAGTCCTTCGTAACCGTTTTGTACAGCCCAAGTATAACTGAGCTTTACCGTTAAACGGGATTTTATTTTTTCTTGTTGCATTGTCATCCTTGATATGTGAATCATGTAGACTGTAGTTCTGGGAAAGGGGTGGGTTGGGGGCGAGTGGGAAAAAAAAGAAGGGGGGGGGGGCCTGAGAAAACTGTTGTTGAGTCCTATTGGTAACGTTATTTATACTGTGGCCAATGATAAATACCTCTTTATGATGTTCGTGATTTCTCTTTGTATATCAGCTTTGCAGGTTCAACTAGCATCCCCGAAGGGGGAGCTTTAGGTTATAATTGTGACTAGGTTATGTGCGCCATATAAAATTGCTTAGCATTGTTCGCCACTTAGTAGCTCTGAATAGAGCTTTTGTTGTGTCGATGCGATCAAAGGAGACAGGCCTACCTTCGCGACCGACGGTCAACCCGTCTACCGGCGAGCTAATGGCCACCCGGTATTGTTGCACATTAGCATGTTTTTAAGCTTTCCTATTGCAAATATGGGTAGTCCCAGGAAAGTGTAGCAATTTACCTTACGATATCTGTGAAGAATTAATGAATGTCTACTGGTCTTTGTTGTTCTGTGTAGGTGTGAAATGTTGAATTAAGGTTCGACATCACAGCATTCTGGACACTCCTATAAGTGCTCAGTCCTCATCTTCAGCAGCAATCGAAGAGTTCGAATTCACATGGCACCGCTAACGGTCTGCTTGTACATAAGTCTCGCCTTTCCCTCGAGTATTGATTGTCGGCCAGATCGCCGGATCACTCCTAGCAACGCCAATCTCCTAAGACTGTAATGATCTATTTGTGTGATTGTATATGCCTTTAATATCATCAGTCCATCTTCTCTTCAGATGTCCTCTTGCTGTGACAAACAATATTTAAGTCTACCCCTAGGTTCCTAGGCTTGTTTACTAATGTTGGTTTGTTTGAAATTATTGGGAGGGAAAAGGAAGAGAAAGGCATTAATGACACAATTTCAACATCGTAGAATTATTAACTCTTCGAGTCGCAAAGAACTCAAGATATGTATCTAGTCTTTTTCTTTGGTTCCCTATAGACACCCCATGCTTCCCTTACATTTTGTTACCTTATCAGAGCATATCAAAGAAATCTGGCCTCTACAGTGGGTACTTCCAGTCTCTGTAGCCCAGCGTTATAGTACCGCACTTATGATGGCGGCCATTATCTCCTTAGAATATTCTCACGGGACTGTAGGAAAGCCTACACATGCACATACATGTTAGTAGGCCACTGCTTTTCCCCCTCCACCCCACCCTGAGGAGAGTTTATAGTTTCACTTTTTTAAAATTGCTCTGCCCCATAACAATCTTATTGAAGCAGTCGCAGCTCCTATGTACTTATACCAACATCTTATCCTGGAGGTCACTTGCTTGGTGCTTTGTCGGTCCTTTCCAACGTTGACTAGACGTTCTGATGACTCTGGCGGCATGTATCGGACGTCAAATCAACAGAAATTTCCAGGTGGTTTTGTGTTGGTGGTCCGTTTTGTTTAAAGAATAGTCACCAATCCCATCCTTTTGATCTTAACCATAAGGTGGTATTACATTGTTACTGTTCTTATTCCTCAACATTGACTGCCAGTCTTTCACTGGAGAGCTCAACCAACTAATGATGTCTCACTTTATGCCCAGCACGCTTGAAAGCGTGGAAAAGGTCCGTAAGTAAAAAAAAAAAAAAAAAGTAAAGATCCCTTTTCACGCCTTTCGGCGCATCGGGCATATGGGCAGAGCGTCCCATATTTTTACAGACCATCAGCACTCGGTGGGTAATGTGGTCAGCATTACGCCGGCTGTCTTTACTTTCCCAGGACAGCCCATCCTGGTACCCATTTTAGGCTGGGTCGACCTGCGACTACTTGCAGGCAGACTACTTACAATGTTTTAATAGATTATGTCCCTTCTACCATATTTTAAACAAGATTGTTTTTGTACAAGACATTTCATGCTCATTTGTTCCCATGATTATGATTTTGTTTAACAATTCCAATAATGGACCATATTGTGCTAGAGTCATATTTCTAAATTTAGCTGGTACTCAATATGTGATCTGTTCAACAACACAGAGGGACCTTTATTGCCCAGGAGATTTGTGGCACACAATTTAGATTTGGCACAGCTGTCTAACG
>CAJHNH020006155.1:0-14554 GCA_905116865.2 Candidula unifasciata | reverse complement strand
TGGATTGGTAGATGATTGGATGGATTGATGCATGGATGGAAGGGTGGATCGATCATTAAATGGATAAATTTACGTATCTATTTATAGCAGAAGGCATGGTACCAGGAAGGAGAGGCAGGGGCCGACTGACACGAAGATGGGCACAGGATTTAATTGACTCCTTGAGTATGAAAGTACATGAGGCGGGAGAACGAGTTTCTTTCAGTCAGACTGTGATGAGAGCGACGTTCTACAAAGCACCAGCTTCATGATGATGATGATTTATGAAGGTATGTATGTAGGTTTGGATGAAGTAAAGGATATTAGGATAAATATACGTATTGGCGAATGGATGGATGGACTGAAGAATGAATGGAAGAATAGATAGACTTAGGTAAGTGCGTACTATTTCGACACATCTTCAGTTTGTAATGACATATCACATAAGTATAATTTCCATTGCTGGCATCACTGTAGTTACAACATATATTGGAACTATTTGCGAATCGTTGGAATTAATGGATCTGTACTAATTATATGAACTGGTAGAAAACACGTCCCGCCTGGCATCATCTAATTGCCTTGGGGCAGGCGATAATTGGGAAATAAATAAATGAAGTGAATCGTTGACACCCGGCTGACTACACTCAGGGGAAAGGCAAGACGGACATATAACCAGATTACGACTGGTGCCATTAGTAATTGAACTCTGCACTGGTTGCTGAAGATGAGGACGGAGCACGCGTGGGATTGCCCAGAGTTCACTTATGTCAATTCGTGACTCAACCCAACTCAGTCGTTGACACTGTTTTGTTAGATTTTAACAAGATTTGTGTTGAGTATTATACTGATGTTATTACACCAAATACAATATTGAAGTGGGTCAAGGCTGGGAACTGCAGTGCGTGAATGATTGCGTGTGTCTCTGCGCGCGCGCTCGGGTGTGTATGTGTGAAGACAGACATGGTAGCAGACAGACAGGCAGCGAGTGCGACAGGAAGACATCAGGCATTTACATATATTAACACAGAAGCAATTTGAGAACTTTTCATTTAGCTAAAAAAAAAAGGTAAAAAGCAAACACAGTGCTATGAAAGGCAAAAGTTCAAACCAGCACGTAGACAGACTGTCTGTCTATATAAAGGTTAGTTGCGTATCCTTTACAGGACGTTGCAGAACCAACCCTAACAGCCCCTGGCAGTTGTGTGGTTTTTCTAGCAAAATTAACGTCCAGTAGTTTGCCATTGCTTCCTGGACGGTCAGCTTTCTTGATATCACTGTCGAAACCAACGAAAGGCGCATGGCCCGCAGCTGGGATAGAACCCGGCATGCCGGCATTACGAAGCGTTCGCATTGACTTAGCCACAAAGCGTCTGTCTATATACAAACACAGAAAAGAGAAACACGTTTAACCTGTTTATATAACCCATACAACCTTGTACTTTAGGAGTTAATGTGCCAACCTTGGACTAAAAAAGCCACTTCCACACAAAGTTAATGGAAAAGAAGTTATGAATGTCACGGAGATCCGTGTGGAATGGAGCTGTGACTTTAGCTACGTGCAAAATAACAGCTAACATTGAGTTACCGGTAACATGTTAATGTAAGCAACTGACTGGTGATGCGAGATATTTTTATGTTAAGCATTAGCCAGGGAAGCTGTAGCTGGCAACTGCAATGAATAAACCTAGCGACGTTTCGTTATCTCTGTGTGAGGATTTCACACGCACTCTCCCCCCCCCCCTTTCTCTCTCTCTCTCTCTCTCTCTAAATCCCTCTTTCCCTCTGTGTTTCTCTCTCCATTCCTCTTTCCTTTTCTTATTTCTTCGTGTCTCTCTTTCGGTCCATTTTTCATATATCTGCTCTTTCTATCTCTCTCACTCATGCTACACACACACACACACACACACACACACACACACACACACACACACACACACACACATGAGCACACAAAAACAATAGGAAATATTTTTATTTTAAACTTAATTACTGCCCGTCGGTGTCTGGGGCTCAGGTGTTGCGAAAACGCTTCATAATACCGGGATTTGATCCCAGCACAAGACGATTTGACAGCAGACCGCCTTGCATAGGTTTCGACAGCGGTATTAACAATCGACCGTGTAGTAGCAATAGCAAACTACTAGACGTAAAGTGTGCATAGAAAAACCAGTCAAAAGATGCTAGAGTTGGTTCTGCAACGTCTTGTAAATGAAACTGGATTCTGCGGATGTGTACTCACGGCTAGTGCAACCGCAACGGACTGTGCAGGATAGGGCTATACTATTATAAAACAATAGTCTGCTATTTATTCGCATGTCTAGGACAGGTGTCTAATGAAACGCCACATGTCTCGTGTTTTGAATCCCAGACCACACTCTGTTCCTTTTTAATAATATCGCGGCAACCCGCAATCCCTGCTTTACTTTTTTCATTCTGTAGTTATAAAAAAATTACTAAGTTCTCTAAACATACAATGTCTTTAGACGCGCTCTTCTTGCTCTGTACACGTTATCATTATATGCACTTTGAGAACATACAAGGTCCGACAATTAGGTCATGAGACTGATTTGATTATGGCCAAGACAAAAAGGCCATCTATGAAGCAAAGCATGGAATCCAAAGAGGCAACCTTCATCTATGATCTGGCAACTTTTCATCGCCACCTGTTAAGCAGACAGCAAACAAGCCGCTATTTTGTTGACCTAGTCAGAGGTGCATTGTTACAAAATCAGCATGGAGGGGAAAAAAAACCCATTAAATTCAGTTTAAAACTCAGAAAAAGCGCTATTGAGACAGCTGAATTGATGCAACAAGTCTGTGGGGATAATTATTCATCTTGTTCATAGATTATCAAGTGGTATTTAAGATTCAAAAGTGGTGTCGGAGTGATTACTAATGCAACTAGACGCTCACTTTCTGTTCGTAATGAGGATCTCCTTGCAAAAACCAGAAAACGGATACAAAAAGATCATGTTTTGACTGTGAGGATAATGGTAGCTGGATTTGGTGTTAATAGAGAGTTTGCCATTGCTCCTGGACGGTCGGCTTTCTTGATATCACTGTCGAAACCAACGAAAGGCGCATGGCCCGCAGCTGGGATCGAAACCGGTATGCAAAGGGCTTACGTTGAATAAAATACAGGTTATATCTTCAATTGTTAATTATTTCAATTTTTATGGAATTAGTCTCATTACTTAAATATCTGATCATGCACATCATAACTTTCCTTCAACAATTGTCCTTTAAATGTTCTTCATCTACGGCCTTTCACCATTCTTAAACAGGAAGTGTTTTTTTTTTTAAAACTCATTCGCCTGAATCCATTCTTTCTTTCTCTCTTTCTCTCTCACTTTCTCTCTTTCTCTCTCTTTCTCACTCTGTCTTTGTGTGTGTATGTGATAGATGTTGGGGAGGGCTGAATGCAAGACAGGATTGAGTGCACAATTTTTGATCGCTCTAAAGTTCGTTTTCTCCCCCCCCCCTCTCTCTCTCTCTCTCTCTCTCTCTCTCTCTCTCTCTCTATCATCCGTCCATTCTGAATTATAATCTGCACCTTACATATTACCTATAAAGTGCTTATTCTGGACTATAGTCCGTTTTAGAAGACCTGTCCAGCTGGAAAAAAAAAACAGTTAACTTTGTAACATTCAGTGAAAATTGTTAAAATCTGGCATGCAACCTGTCAATCATAATGTCTTTTAGAAAATATTTTAATGTAAACATTTAGTTTTCCTTTTGCATTATTTGCGGTATATGAATGCACGCACGCACACACACACACACACACACACACACACACACACACACACACACAAACAGATACCAATTCAAAGCAACCTATCCCGTGAGTTATTATATGAATATAAGTTTTCATCGCATGCAGTATAGGCTGTCAAAATATTGTCCACGCATCGCTGCACACGGGAACGGATTTCCAAACAATTTTGACTCACGTATCAGTTAAGGTATAATCTATTTGTAGGAGTGCACACATTTTTAGTCAAAGAATGATCAAATAAATTCGCCGCTTTAAGAAAACAGCAGCATCTGCACAACTGTAAATTATAAAATCATAAGGACATGAAACCTTAGTTTGATCCGTACAGGTGTTTTATAAATATTTTTCAAAGTGACGGCACGAGTTCTGAAACGCACTATAGCATCATTCATCCATACCCTGAAGGCCTGCCCTGCTCGCTAGCACAGTTAGCTGAACCAGACTGCGCGGCGACCGGGTGACAACCTCCTTGTTTTCTTGGTTTACGCCCTGAGGTAGGCAGAAAAGCCACATTACTCCCAGATTTACGGCATCTATCATGGAATCAGTCGACTCTGTGGCTAAGTCGATGCGAACGCTTCGTAATGCGGGATGCCGGGTTCGATCCCAGCTGCGGGCCATGCGCCTTGCGTTGGTTTCGACAGTGGTACAAAGAAAGCTGACCGTCCAATGGCAAACTACTAGACGTAAATTTGACTAGAAAAACCACTCAACATCTGGGGGGCTGTTAAGGTTAGTTCTGCAACGTCCTGTAAAGGATACGGAACTAACCTTATCAAAGAATCAAGGCGGAAATGTTGCGATATCCACAATATCGAACCAAATGGGTTAACAACTCATGGTTTTTGGATACTTTAAAAAAAAAAAAACTTGAAGGCTTGGATAAGGGCGGTTTACATCATACATATAAATGCCGAATGTCAAAACTGCATCACAATGAATCGTCATCATTTTAAGAAGGTCAAAACACGTATTAAATGTTAGACGCTAGTTTTAAAAATATAGCAGTGAATCAAGGCCAGTTATAGATTAAGCATGTAAGTGTATTACAGACACAGCAGTATAGATTCATCGACAAATGTTAAAATTTCTGTTTAATTTAAATTTAAAAACAGAACTGAAATATAAAATGCGAATTCGTTTTCCCCATTTCTGCTTTCATTGGCCAGATTTAGCCAAATCTGTCTTAAAAGATTAGTTTCTTGACAGTTAATTTTGCATTCTGTTCGCTGGCTCTAAGCAGCACTCGTTTCCTAGTTATGGTAAATTTAACAATTATTATTTTCGATTCATTATTATTTGTATAGTTAATCCTTGGGTGGAAAGGGGGGGGGGGGGGTGGAACTGTAGCTTTTTAGAGTGTGTTTATATCAGTAAGTGGGCGTCTGTTGCGGACGATTCGACAGGGAAACTATTTGCGTTGGTTTCGACAGCGTTAGCAACAGCCGACCGTTTAGAAAGCAAATGTCAAACTACTGAACGTTAAACTTTGCTTAGAAAAACACCAGCAGACACACACACACAAAAATGCTAGGGTTGTTTCTGCAACGTCCTGTAAAGGATATGCATTTGTCAGTGAAGTACCCACTGGTTCTGTCTATGTACACAGTTTTTGCTTTAGTGTCCATCTTTCTAGTTTGATCATTGGTATATTAATTAAGTGACTGTCGCATTAGTTGACTGGTTAGAGTGAATTAATATAAAGATGCTGGATTGTAAATTACACACACACAAACACATACATACACACACAAAAAAAAAAAACTTCAACAAGACCTACAATTTAAAAGAAAGGTCTATACGTGTTTACGGGGGGGGGGGGGGGGGGGGGCTCTAATCCTCTTACAACATTTCCGAGAATTGCAGCGGCCTGAAGTGCCTAATCCGCCAGTTTTTGGCGCACCCGGCTGTCGGCTAAGCTGGAGAGAACCTAAGAGACGTAGCTGAAAGCCTAGTTGATGACCCACAGTGGATTAGGCGCCAGGCCAAAAATCACTGAAAAATGCAGTAGCTTTTCTGTGTTCGTTTCGTTTCGTTTGAACATTTGAAAAATAGTCTGATATCCTTCTTTCACGAAGTACATTGAAAATACATTGAAAATGAACTCGTCGTTTCACTAGTTTTTACATTCGGTAAATGTGCTTCAAATTAATCTACACAAGCAATTTCGTTAGTTGTACGACTTGAGAATCCCCGTGTGGGTTTCAGGTCCTTATGGGGGGGGGGGAGACCCACTGCCTCCCCAAAAAGCCCGTGGTCAGTCGACTATCTGGGGCTTCCTTCTCGGTCGGAGTGTATCTGCCCGAGAGGTAAGGAACCAATAAGCTGCAAAAATTTAATCAGATCTATTAAACGTATGTGCACGCAGATGCACTCTGGAAAGAGACTCAATTCCAGAGGTAGACTAACAGCCAGAACTTTACGCCGGATTTTACAGTCGGCGAAGAAGAAGAAGAAGAAGAAGAAGAAGAAGAAGAAGAAGAAGAAGAAGAAGAAGAAGAAGAAGAAGAAGAAGAAGAAGAAGAAGAAGAAGAAGAAGAAGAAGAAAAAGAAGAAGAAGAAGAAGAAGAAGAAGAAGAAGAAGAAGAAGAAGAAGAAGAAGAAGAAGAAGAAGAAGAAGAAAAAGAAGAAGAAGAAGAAGAAAAAGAAAAAGAAAAAGAAAAAGAAGAAGAAGAAGAAGGAGAAGAAGAAGGAGAAGAAGAAGAAGAAGAAGAAGAAGAAGAAGAAGAAGAAGAAGAAGAAGAAGAAGAAGAAGAAGAAGAAGAAGAAGAAGAAGAAGAAGAAGAAGAAGAAGAAGAAGAAGAAGAAGAAGAAGAAGAAGAAGAAGAAGAAGAAGAAGAAGAAGAAGAAGAAGAAGAAGAAGAAGAAGAAGAAGAAGAAGAAGAAGAAGAAGAAGAAGAAGAAGAAGAAGAAGAAGAAGAAGAAGAAGAAGGAGAAGAAGAAGAAGAAGAAGAAGAAGAAGAAGAAGAAGAAGAAGAAGAAGAAGGAGGAGGAGTATAGGAAAAGGGGGTTAAGAAGAAGGAGACGGCTAAGGAGGAAGAAGAAGGACAAGAATATTTAGTTCTGATTGTTCGTCCACTTCTGGACTTTGGTCTTGTTCCAGAATTTGAGTTTTTTTTTTTTTTGCAAGCACATCGTTTCACAGATCTGGTCTTTATGTAAACAGTTTTTGCCTCGCCTCTCAGGCAGATGCATGACTTCGCAAGAAAAACTCACAATTAGTCCACTTTTACGACATGCTTGTTAGGGCCAGTGGGACATTTCTCCCCCCAGCCCCCTTTCCCTTCCCTAACAAAACGGGATCCCGGAACCCATACGGGTATAATTATATAGAACTTAATCTATACAAACATCTACTTCTACTATATGTTACATATAATACATAAGACAATGCAAGATTTCATAACAAAAGGACCTACATAAACTATGCAAGACTGTATTTTAAAATATAACATTTAAACTTAAACGTGTAATATTAATATTTAAAAATTAAATTAAAAGACCACACACACACACACACACACACACACACACACACATACACAAACACAGACACACACAAATCTATAGCATCTCTCAATTATAACCCAAATGGGTTGAACAGGATATGGTTATTTTAATGACAGCATCCACATCAAACACAATATACACGTACCATCATTAGGAAAGAGTCTATCACACAGCTAGTATGACAAAAATGTTTGTCAAGAACATCCTTGCCTGTGCCTGGAGGACACATCCTACGTCTGCCGGTTTTCCCTAAACTCTGGAATACATCGCGCCTGTCACGTGCCAGCTGCTTGCTTGCCTGTATATTGATTACCCTCTAAATTATTCCAACAGACATCATTGACGCAAAATATCAAGTGGCTGCATGCAAGTAAATCGCACTAGAATGAAATTGTTCACTGATATAAAGACTGGACGTGTTGTTTTCTTCTTCTTCTTCTTCTTCTTCTTCTTCTTCTTCTTCTTCTTCTTCTTCTTCTTCTTCTTCTTCTTCTTCTTCTTCTTCTTCTTCTTCTTCTTCTTCTTCTTCTTCTTCTTCTTCGTCTTCTTCTTCTTCTACACCTTCTTTCTACTACTACTACTACTACAACTACTACTACTACTACTACTACTACTACTACTACTACTACTACTACTACTACTACTACTACTACTACTACTACTACTTCTACTACTACTACTCCTACTACTACTACCACCACTACTACTACTACGACTACTACTACTACTCCTCCTCCTACTACTACTACTACCACTACTACTACTACTACTACTACTACTACTACTACTACTACTACTACTACTACTACTACTACTACTACTACTACTACTACTACTACTACTACTACTACTCCTACTACGACTACTACTCCTACTAATACTTCTATTATTATTAATGTTATTTCTTTTTTTTCCTACTATTACTACTCCTCCTCCTCCCACTGTTGCTGCTGCTGCTGTTGCTGCTGCTACTTCTACTACTACTTGGATTTATTCGACTTCATCGTTGTTGTGAATACAGGAATGAAGCTTTGGTTGTTCGTCCTCCTGTGGACTTTAGTTTTGTTTCAGAGCGTATGTTTTACGAGCACGTCGCTTTTGTAGATCTGTCTTATTAGTATGCAGACGTTGGTAGTTCTGACTTCAAAGGGAACACTCATAATAAATCGTCCGTTACATATTTGTTATGAGAGCAGTGGGTCTATTCTTTCTTTTCCAACAATGCTCCGAAATTCACACAACGTGGATAGATTTAGGAAATATGATTATATACATAGAAGCCTGTACATATAGGGACATGTGATAAAGGTGTTTAAACTCTTTTTGACCAGGCACATCGCCATGTTCTCATTGTTTAGCTCCAGATCTACGTCATGTTGACTTTTTTTTTTTTTTTTATCTTAGAGAGTTTTAACTATAACCCATTCTGTTCAGGCTGTCATGTTAACGTATTTTGTTAACTTATAATGTTTTAATTCCGTAATTTAGTATATTCAGATATAGGTATTGACTACCTTATTTCAGTTAAACTTGTAGCCATAAAAATATTTAATACAATTACTTACTTACTGATGCTGAAAGGGTTAAAGGGGGATTAAAAATGAACGCCGTTGACTGGATCTTGAGACTCAGACCGGAAAGGAAAATGAAATAATTTACAGCGCTAGGCATATAGTTTTATAGTTTTAACTGACATCCAACACCAGAAAGTGGTCAGAATAAGTGGCAATGACCCAAACTGATGTAAAGTCATTTTTATCTAAACACAACTCCATAATGTTCGGTCTAATCTGTGTGTAGACAGTAGTACAGATACATCCACGGCTAAGTGTGAAGCTGATCTGTGTGTAGACAGTAGTACAGATACATCCACGGCTAAGTGTGAAGCTGATTTGTCTGCATTAGCTGAAGACTAGGAGGCTCCTAGAGGCAGGACAGATTATGTTTTAAAGCCGAATGTTGAGCAAAAACCTTGAAACCAGAGTAACTGACAGCTATTGTCTGGAAAATGTGGGTTTATTTAAAAGAAAACACTCTTTGCTCAGATAAGGAAAGATGAATTTGAGAACATAGCAAAGACCAGAAATAGTCGCGGTAGAAGAACCGGAGGCAATACAAGAGAAATAATGTCTAATGGGGAATGAAACAGTGATACGAAAAAAAAAAATTAAAAAGAGAAGTGTGTAGCAAAATATAACAAACACAAGAGGAAAACAATAAGACTGTAACTATATTAGAAGATAGAATGATGAACACTGCTGATCTTGCCTTATTCATAGTTTAAGAACTAAAGGTTTTGGTCAACACGTAGCTCACTCTACTTCTGGAAGTTTTCTGCTGGCACGACGCACTTCAGTTTTTCCCTGAACACGATAAGTGTTCACGGAAAGCGTTAAGCTTTTTACTTAGGTAACTCGGGTAATCAGGCAAGCGCATTTCCTGCTTCACAGCAAATAGTAATTACATTGTTGCTCCGCTCCTCTGCCAACAAAAATCGCACAAAATATACACTACTTTCTAATGTGGGGGGGGGGGGGGGGGGGGACACATTTAACGCATAAAACATCAGTATGAAGTGCCAACACAAACAGGCAGACACTAGAAATGCTGTTCAACGTCGACTGAAGCAGCAGTTACAACAGATCAGTTGTTGCAACACGAATGTAAACACTTAATGCACTATAAGTTCTTTATCAACAAGCCATTCGTCATTTTCTCAATCTGCAATTCACAATGCAAACCACACTAGGCAGTCGAAAAGCATTCGAAATAAAATCCGCAGCTCACAGTGTCGCGCTATGCACTAAACCCAGTCGCTAGGTGACGAGGCTTCAACTATTATTGGGTAACTTTTATTTGTCTCTAGGGTAATCTCATTACTTCTCAGTGAAGATTGTTATATTGTTAAATATCAGTGTCTTTATGATTAGTCTATTAATCCATTCCTCGTGGCTTGGGTGTTGTGAATCCGACTCGTAATTCCAACGTACCACGATTGAAACTCATTGCTGCCTGCTTGGATTTTATCATGGTATGGGGCGTCGCAGGTCGACCCAGCCTAAAATAGGTACCAGGATCGATGTCCTGTGGAATTAAAGACGGGGGGGGGGGGGGGTCGGGGAACTTGGTGGGGGTTGAAAACTGTAGCTTATTATTGTTTAAAACTGAAGATGTCAGTCGAATGCATTGCAATATTTGTAACTAATATTTAATTGGTTTTGATGATGTTTATATTATGCAACCTGTAAGACTTACATCATTTTTTGAATAGGCTTATTATTATACTCTTTAAAACGTTCAAGTAATGTCAGTATAAATTAGAGCACATTCCAGCATTTGTAATTAAGACTTAGATGTTGTAATTTTTTCTTTTTTTTCTTCTTCTCTTTTTTTATTTTTATTTTTATTTTTTATTTTTTTGTTGTTGTTGTTCTTTTGTTTCTTTTCTATATTTCTCAAATTTTTTATTGTGCATTCCTCTTTTTATTATTATTATTATTATTAATTATTATTAATATTATTAACTATGAAATGAGGTAAAAATGAAACATTGTATGAAAGGAGCGGAGTGGAAGGGCAGAAAGTTAGACGGGCCTGCGTGCCCATTCTTAACCCTTTGAAAATAAAGTTTGTTCGTTCGTTCGTTCGTTCGTTCTGTACTATCTTACGCGTCGATCTTATAAATTGATTACATATCCTTGACAGCGTTGAAAATGAAATATCATATTGCGCCCATGTTGCACGTCTGACTCGTGCATCATCTGGCAGTCAGTATATTAGAAAATGTAGGGTCGATCGGTTAGTACACGAGACTCTCATTCAGAAGACTGGCTCGAAACCTCGGCAGAGTGAAGGATATTAGTTTTCCTGTCAGGGGCAAAACAAATTAATTTCTGACCTGCATAGTTTATATCGACTGCAGTACAAGTTATATATAAAAGGATTGCATTAAAAAACAAGCCATAAGGCATCTTTTCGAGTCGGAAATAATAAAACACCAGGTCGTATCTTCGGGAAACCATGGTAGCACACTGACTCTGTTCATGTATCACATCAGCTATTGACTAGGAAACATTGTAGCACACTGACGTTGTTCATGTATCACACCAGCTTTTTAACACGAAACATGGTAGCACACTAACTCTGTTCATGTATCAGACCAGCTATTTAACACGAAACATGGTAGCACACTAACGCTGTTCATGTATCACACCAGCTATTTAACACGAAACATGGTAGCACACTAACTCTGTTCATGTATCACAACAGCTATTTAACACGAAACATGGTAGCACACTGAGGCTGTTCATGTATCACAACAGCCATTTAACACGAAACATGGTAGCACACTGAGGCTGTTCATGTATCACAACAGCTATTTAACACGAAACATGGTAGCACACTGAGGCTGTTCATGTATCACAACAGCCATTTAACACGAAACATGGTAGCACACTGAGGCTGTTCATGTATCACACTAGCTATTTAACACGAAACATGGTAGCACACTAACGCTGTTCATGTATCACACCAGCTATTTAACACGAAACATGGTAGCACACTAACGCTGTTCATGTATCACACTAGCTATTTACTAGAAAACTTAGTAGCACACTGACGCTGTTCATGTATCACACTAGCTATTTACTAGAAAACTTAGTAGCACACTGACGCTGTTTATGTATCACACTAGCTATTTACCAATCTTGTTTACCAATCCCCTATCACTTGCACCCTCCCCTCTTAGGTAGTACAGACTGGTAAGTGTATCCTCGAGTGTATCCTCGAGTGTATCCTCGAGTGTATCCTCGCTGTATCCAAGACACCTTACGCCAGGATCTGAAACCATGGCTTTCTGATCCACAGGCGAGCGTCTGGTTGCAACACAATGGCGTTTGCTGTGATTGTACCTGAACATGCATATGTATGTGTGTAAACCAACACTTGTACATGGATTCCCGCTTACATATTTGTGTGTATGTGGTTGTGTTTAGTGCATGCCGCCCCCCCCCCCCCAAAAAAAAAAAAAAAAAAAAACCTCACTAGGTGTTAGATTGCCGCTCTAGGCCATTAGTTTTGGTGCAAGTGACAGTTCTTAGTCAACATAACTGGCACAAAGAAATCAGACCACAATTATAACCGATACTGCTCGCAGTGGGACGAACGTGGTCGAATATTGTGATTTGTTTTACATAAATAGATGGACGGATTTATCCACGGGGACTGAAGCAGGCTAAGAGTAAAATAGCCACCTGAGAGGTGCTTTGGATGAAATACTGCACGACAGACATTATTTCGACAGATAATTTGCGATATTCTACGCCTGAATAGAGGCAGTCGCCATCTGCTAGCGGCTACATGCTGGCAAGCAGATTATGACGAAACATATTTTTTTTTTAATGCCCTTGGCTCCCAGGTTAACACAGCCTTGAGTTGTTACCAGGTGCAGCATTGAGACGAACAGATGGCCGGCGTCATGCTGACCACAACGCTCACCTAGTGCCGATTGATCTATAAATATAGGTCTCGCCTTATATGCTCCATACGCCTAAAGGCGTGGAGACTTGTCCTTTACTTTACTTACTCCTGAATTGAGAATTAAACTGGATAGAAAGGCCTCAAACATCAAGTCCGCTGTATTTGACCGACTGAGATGCAGAGGAAGATAATCAGACAGTCAATATTATGTATAAAACAACCAAAGAGACAATGCAGTGATCGCCACTCACAGAAAGAAGTAGAAAGATAGAAGGTCACACTAGACAACATACAAAACACAAGCTACAGTTACTGTGCTGGGAATCGAACCTGTCACCTCCAAATGGCGTGTGCGCCTCGCTATAGAAACAAGTGTACTAAGATACATGACCAACTAGCTATCCCAAAAAAGCGTCAGCCAAAAGTAACTGGTGATCTAACCCCACACCGTGTTATTGGACTATGATGATGGTAGTGGTGGCGGTGGTGGTGGTGGTGTCGGTGGTAGTAGTGGTGACGGTGGTGGTAGTGGTGGCGATGGTAGTAGTCGTAGCGGTGGTATTGGTTAAGATTATGGTACTTTCAGACTCTTCTATCACAGGCAGTTGTTGCCTTTGCTTATTTAATCTGTATTTTTTGTTTAGCCCCTTCTCTTCCATGGTATTATTTTTTTTAAAGACAATTAAGACAAACGTTGGTGCTTTATTAATATCTTACTCCAAGCAGGGGAAATCGACAGGTTACCGGACAGTCTAATATTTCAGGGGCTGATAGATAGGCTGCATGCAGTCGTGGAACCTAGGCCACACTCTCTCGTGGGACGTAGGTGGGTTAGGGTTTGAGCTAGTTCTAGATGTTTTGGGGTCGTTAAAAGCATCAGAAAGCCGGGAAGCCCAGTCTAACAACCCTCTAAAATGTCCTGTGACGTCATCTGGGGTAAGATATTAATAAAGAACCCAAACATTGCCTGTTGTAATCTAGAAATTCAGGGACAGAAAGGTAAAACGCAAAGTACTGGCCCCTTATCATGTCAGTGGCTCTTCAGGCATATGAAGGTAGACTAATATTTTGATAGGTCAATTGGAACTCGGTGGAAGATGTGGTCAGCATCACGCAGTTCGCCTTTACTTTCCACGAAATTAACCAGTTTAGACTGGTTCGAACTAGCAGCCAAAGTCAATTTTAAGGCAAAATCCACCCCGATGAGGATTCGAACCCAATACGTTCTGGATGGAAGGTAAACATCTAGTCGCTACGTTATCATAGCCTCCAGGGACAGGAACAATGTAAGTAATTCCAGACTGGTATCGAAAGAGATAATATGAATACCAAAAAAAAAAAAAAAATACTAATCCTAATAACGGCCAAGCGATTTATTATACAAATGTAAACAGATAAAGAAGCGAAATGTCAACCTGGCACTTTGTAATAAATGAGAGAAACGAAGTAGTCATCGAACCAGCGATGACATCAGACAGTCAACTATGCGTGTATTCATGCGTTGCAAATGTCGCCTAGCTACCTACTGCGCTATACAATTCCGATGCAAAATACGGTGGGAATTCAATTTACAGCCAGATCAAATCAGCATAAAGTGTCATTATGTAAACTGTGTTCACTTGTTAATTGATTCCGTTTGTCCAATGGAGGTATTTAGAAAACGAACTGTGAAGCAGAAAGCCGTTTATTATACCGTTTATTTGTAATGACCACGGATTGTGTACCTCTCTTTTTAAATTTACTTATGACCATAGAAATTGTCAGATCAATTCTCGCTCTTGATTCAGTATTATTACTTACAGGCGG
>CAJHNH020006154.1:0-14556 GCA_905116865.2 Candidula unifasciata | reverse complement strand
CTTTTTTGTTTCCTCCACGAACAGTGGGCCCAGAAAATTATTTTCAATAAACAGACACGCTAATGCGAGATTTAAAACGGATGTCTATTTGCATTTTTATAAAATCTGGGGGAAAATTGAGTAACTAAATACCACAAGGACAATTTTGCAAAATTTTCCCATACCTTTGGGCCAAAAATCTTTTTGAAAAAAAAGTTCCTTTTATCTCAGTCTATCATTCACACTTAGGATCTCTAATGATAAATTGGAACACTTTGGGACCTTCATATGTGACAGGAAAATGATAAGATAAAATTGGAAAAACCAAATTTACGAAGAAATGTTCCTAACGACTTGTTTTTTTTTTTTTTGTGTGCTACCACTAACCAGTGATTCCCAGACAATTATTTTAACACATTAACAGACACGCTAGAATGCAGAGTTAGTTTAACTGGTAGAACATTTTGCAGAATTTTGCCTTACGCGTTTGGCCAAAAATAATATTTGCCAAAAAAGTTGCCAATTTAGTCTCAGTCTATCATTTCACACTTGACGAGATACTCTAGATGATAAATTGGACACTTTGGAGTTCATAGGTGACAGAAAATAGATAAGATAAAAGTGAAAAAATCACATTTTACGAAAGAATTGTTCCTAACAACTTGTTTGTGTCCTACCACTAAACATTGAGTCCCAGACAATTATTTTACACATGAATAGACACGCTAGATGCAGAGTAGTTAAACTGAATGTCTGATTTGGCATTTTGGTACAATCTGGGGGCAACAATTGAGATAACATAAAAATGACCACAAGTGACAATTTTTGCAGAATTTATGCCTTTCGCGTTTGGCCAAAATCATATTTTTCCAAAAAGTTGCCAATTTAGTCTCAGTCTATCATTTCACACTTGACGAGATACAGTCCCAGACAATTATTTTACACATGAATAGACACGCTAGATGCAGAGTAGTTAAACTGGATGTCTGATTTGGCATTTTGTACAATCTGGGGGCAACAATTGAGATAACATAAAAATGACCACAAGTGACAATTTTGCAGAATTTATGCCTTTCGCGCGTTGGCCAAAATCATATTTTGCAAAAAAGTTGCCAATTTAGTCTCAGTCTATCATTTCACACTTGACGAGATACTCTAGATGATAAATTGGACACTTTGGAGCTCATAGGTGACAGAAAAATAGATAAGATAAAAGTGAAAAAAAACAAATTTTACGAAGAAATGTTCCTAACAACTTGTTTGTGTCCTACCACTAAACAGTGAGTCCCAGACAATTATTTTACACATGAATAGACACGCTAGATGCAGAGTAGTTAAACTGAATGTCTGATTTGGCATTTTTACAATCTGGGGGCAACAATTGAGATAACATAAAAATGACCACAAGTGACAATTTTTCCAGAATTTATGCCTTTACGCGTTTGGCCAAAATAATATTTGCAAAAAAAAGTTGCCAATTTAGTCTCAGTCTATCATTTCACACTTGACGAGATACTCTAGATGATAAATTGGACACTTTGGAGCTCGTTGGTGACAGAAAAATAGATAAGATAAAAGTGAAAAACAAATTTTACGAAGAAATGTTCCTAACAACTTGTTTGTGTCCTACCACTAAACAGTGAGTCCCAGACAATTATTTTACACATGAATAGACACGCTAGATGCAGAGTAGTTAAACTGGATGTCTGATTTGGCATTTTTGTACAATCTGGGGGCAACAATTGAGATAACATAAAAATGACCACAAGTGACAATTTTGCCAGAATTTATGCCTTACGCGTTTGGCCAAAATCATATTTGCAAAAAAGTTGCCAATTTAGTCTCAGTCTATCATTTCACACTTGACGAGATACTCTAGATGATAAATTGGACACTTTGGAGCTCATAGGTGACAGAAAAATAGATAAGATAAAAGTGAAAAACAAATTTTACGAAGAAATTGTTCCTAACAACTTGTTTGTGTCCTACCACTAAACAGTGAGTCCCAGACAATTATTTTACACATGAATAGACACGCTAGATGCAGATTATAAACTGGATGTCTGATTTGGCATTTTTGTACAATCTGGGGGCAACAATTGAGATAACATAAAAATGACCACAAGTGACAATTTTGCAGAATTTATGCCTTTCGCGTTTGGCCAAAATCATATTTGCAAAAAAGTTGCCAATTTAGTCTCAGTCTATCATTTCACACTTGACGAGATACTCTAGATGATAAATTGGACACTTTGGAGCTCATAGGTGACAGAAAAATAGATAAGATAAAAGTGAAAAACAAATTTTACGAAGAAATGTTCCTAACAACTTGTTTGTGTCCTACCACTAAACAGTGAGTCCCAGACAATTATTTTACACATGAATAGACACGCTAGATGCAGAGTAGTTAAACTGGATGTCTGATTTGGCATTTTTGTACAATCTGGGGGCAACAATTGAGATAACATAAAAATGACCACAAGTGACAATTTTGCAGAATTTATGCCTTTCGCGTTTGGCCAAAATCATATTTGCAAAAAAGTTGCCAATTTAGTCTCAGTCTATCATTTCACACTTGACGAGATACTCTAGATGATAAATTGGACACTTTGGAGCTCATAGGTGACAGAAAAATAGATAAGATAAAAGTGAAAAACAAATTTTACGAAGAAATGTTCCTAACAACTTGTTTGTGTCCTACCACTAAACAGTGAGTCCCAGACAATTATTTTACACATGAATAGACACGCTAGATGCAGAGTAGTTAAACTGGATGTCTGATTTGGCATTTTGTACAATCTGGGGGCAACAATTGAGATAACATAAAAATGACCACAAGTGACAATTTTTGCAGAATTTATGCCTTACGCGTTTGGCCAAAATCATATTTTTCAAAAAAGTTGCCAATTTAGTCTCAGTCTATCATTTCACACTTGACGAGATACTCTAGATGATAAATTGGACACTTTGGAGCTCATAGGGTGACAGAAAAATAGATAAGATAAAAGTGAAAAACAAATTTTTACGAAGAAATGTTCCTAACAACTTGTTTGTGTCCTACCACTAAACAGTGAGTCCCAGACAATTATTTTACACATGAATAGACACGCTAGATGCAGAGTAGTAGTTAAACTGGATGTCTGATTTGGCATTTTTGTACAATCTGGGGGCAACAATTGAGATAACATAAAAATGACCACAAGTGACAATTTTGCAGAATTTATGCCTTACGCGTTTGGCCAAAATAATATTTTTTCAAAAAAAAGTTGCAATTTAGTCTCAGTCTATCATTTCACACTTGACGAGATACTCTAGATGATAAATTGGACACTTTGGAGCTCATAGGTGACAGAAAAATAGATAAGATAAAGTGTGAAAAAAAAATTTTACGAAGAATTGTTCCTAACAACTTGTTTGTGTCCTACCACTAAACAGTGAGTCCCAGACAATTATTTTACACATGAATAGACACGCTAGATGCAGAGTAGTAAAAACTGAATGTCTGATTTGGCATTTTGTACAATCTGGGGGCAACAATTGAGATAACATAAAAATGACCACAAGTGACAATTTTCCAGAATTTATGCCTTCGCGTTTGGCCAAAATCATATTTTCAAAAAGTTGCCAATTTAGTCTCAGTCTATCATTTCACACTTGACGAGATACTCTAGATGATAAATTGGACACTTTGGAGCTCATAGGTGACAGAAAAATAGATAAGATAAAAGTGAAAAACAAATTTTACGAAGAATTGTTCCTAACAACTTGTTTGTGTCCTACCACTAAACAGTGAGTCCCAGACAATTATTTTACACATGAATAGACACGCTAGATGCAGAGTAGTTAAACTGGATGTCTGATTTGGCATTTTTGTACAATCTGGGGGCAACAATTGAGATAACATAAAAATGACCACAAGTGACAATTTTGCAGAATTTATGCCTTACGTTTGGCCAAAATCATATTTTTCAAAAAAGTTGCCAATTTAGTCTCAGTCTATCATTTCACACTTGACGAGATACTCTAGATGATAAATTGGACACTTTGGAGCTCATAGGTGACAGAAAAATAGATAAGATAAAAGTGAAAAACAAATTTTACGAAGAATTGTTCCTAACAACTTGTTTTTGTGTCCTACCACTAAACAGTGAGTCCCAGACAATTATTTTACACATGAATAGACACGCTAGATGCAGAGTAGTTAAACTGGATGTCTGATTTTGGCATTTTTGTACAATCTGGGGGCAACAATTGAGATAACATAAATGACCACAAGTGACAATTTTGCAGAATTTATGCCTTACGCGTTTGGCCAAAATCATATTTTTCAAAAAAAGTTGCCAATTTAGTCTCAGTCTATCATTTCACACTTGACGAGATACTCTAGATGATAAATTGGACACTTTGGAGCTCATAGGTGACAGAAAAATAGATAAGATAAAAGTGAAAAACAAAATTTTACGAAGAAATGTTCCTAACAACTTGTTTGTGTCCTACCACTAAACAGTGAGTCCCAGACAATTATTTTACACACGAATAGACACGCTAGATGCAGAGTAGTTAAACTGGCTTTCTGATTTGGCATGTTGGTACAATCTGGGGGCAACAATTGAGATAACATAAAATTTTCCCACAAGTGACAATTTTGCAGAATTTATGCCTTACGCGTTTGGCCAAAATCATATTTTTTAAAAAAGTTGCCAATTTAGTCTCAGTCTATCATTTCACACTTGACGAGATACTCTAGATGAGAAATTGGACACTTTGGAGCTCATAGGTGACAGAAAAATAGATAAGATAAAAGTGAAAAGCTAATTTTACGAAGAAGTGTTCCTAACAACTTGTTTGTGTCCTACCACTAAACAGTGAGTCCCAGACAATTATTTTACACATGAATAGACACGCTAGATGCAGAGTAGTTAAACTGGATGTCTGATTTGGCATTTTTGTACAATCTGGGGGCAACAATTGAGATAACATAAAAATGACCACAAGTGACAATTTTTCCAGAATTTATGCCTTACGCGTTTGGCCAAAATCATATTTTTGCAAAAAAAAGTTGCCAATTTAGTCTCAGTCTATCATTTCACACTTGACGAGATACTCTAGATGATAAAATTGGACACTTTGGAGCTCATAGGTGACAGAAAAATAGATAAGATAAAAGTGAAAAACAAATTTTACGAAGAATTGTTCCTAACAACTTGTTTGTGTCCTACCACTAAACAGTGAGTCCCAGACAATTAATTTACACATGAATAGACACGCTAGATGCAGAGTAGTTAAACTGGATGTCTGATTTGGCATTTTTTTTGTACAATCTGGGGGCAACAATTGAGATAACATAAAAATGACCACAAGTGACAATTTTTGCAGAATTTATGCCTTACGCGTTTGGCCAAAATCATATTTGCAAAAAAGTTGCCAATTTAGTCTCAGTCTATCATTTCACACTTGACGAGATACTCTAGATGAGAAATTGGACACTTTGGAGCTCATAGGTGACAGAAAAATAGATAAGATAAAAGTGAAAAACAAATTTTACGAAGAAATGTTCCTAACAACTTGTTTGTGTCCTGCCACTAAACAGTGAGTCCCAGACAATTATTTTACACATGAATAGACACGCTAGATGCAGAGTAATTAAAATGGATGTCTGATTTGGCATTTTTGTACAATCTGAGGGCAACAATTGAGATAACATAAAATAACCACAAGTGACAATTTTGCAGAATTTATGCGTTACGCGTTGGACAAAATCATATTTGCAAAAAAGTTGCCAATTTAGTCTCAGTCTATCATTTCACACTTGACGAGATACTCTAGATGATAAATTGGACACTTTGGAGCTCATAGGTGACAGAAAAATAGATAAGATAAAAGTGAAAAACAAATTTTACGAAGAATTGTTCCTAACAACTTGTTTGTGTCCTACCACTAAACAGTGAGTCCCAGACAATTATTTTACACATGAATAGATACGCTAGATGCAGAGTAGTAAAAACTGGATGTCTGATTTGGCATTTTTGTACAATCTGGGGGCAACAATTGAGATAACATAAAAATGACCACAAGTGACAATTTTTTGCAGAATTTATGCCTTACACGTTTGGCCAAAATCATATTTGCAAAAAAGTTGCCAATTTAGTCTCAGTCTATCATTTCACACTTGATGAGATACTCTAGATGATAAATTGGACACTTTGAGCTCATAGGTAACACAAAAATAGATAAGATAAAAGTGAAAAACAAATTTTACGGAGAAATGTTCCTAACATCTTGTTTGTGTCCTACCACTAAACAGTGAGTCCCAGACAATTATTTTACACATGAATAGACACGCTAGATGCAGAGTAGTTAAACTGGATGTCTGATTTGGCATTTTTGTACAATCTGGGGGCAACAATTGAGATAACATAAAAATGACCACATGTGACAATTTTGCAGAATTTATGACTTACACGTTTGGCCAAAATCATATTTGCAAAAAAAGTTGCCAATTTAGTCTCAGTCTATCATTTCACACTTGACGAGATACTCTAGATGAAAAATTGGACACTTTGGAGCTCATAGGTGACAGAAAAATAGATAAGATAAAAGTGAAAAACAAATTGTACGAAGAAATGTTCCTAACAACTTGTTTGTGTCCTACCACTAAACAGTGAGTCCCAGACAATCATTTTACACATGAATAGACACGGTAGATGCAGAATAGTTAAACTGGATGTCTGATTTGGCATTCTTGTACAATCTGTGGGCAACAATTGAGATAACATAAAAATGACCACAAGTGACAATTTTGCAGAATGTATGCCTTACGCGTTTGGCCAAAATCATATTTGCAAAAAAAAGTTGCCAATTTAGTCTCAGTCTATCATTTCACACTTGACGAGATACTCTAGATGAGAAATTGGACACTTTGGAGCTCATAGGTGACAGAAAAATAGATAAGATAAAAGTGAAAAACAAATTTTACGAAGAAATGTTCCTAACAACTTGTTTGTGTCCTACCACTAAACAGTGAGTCCCAGACAATTATTTTACACATGAATAGACACGCTAGATGCAGAGTAGTTAAACTGGATGTCTGATTTGGCATTTTTGTACAATCTGGGGGCAACAATTGAGATAACATAAAAATGACCACAAGTGACAATTTTGCAGAATTTATGCCTTACGCGTTTGGCCAAAATAATATTTGCAAAAAAGTTGCAATTTAGTCTCAGTCTATCATTTCACACTTGACGAGATACTCTAGATGATAAATTGGACACTTTGGAGCTCATTGGTGACAGAAAAATAGATAAGATAAAAGTGAAAAACAAATTTTACGAAGAATTGTTCCTAACAACTTGTTTGTGTCCTACCACTAAACAGTGAGTCCCAGACAATTATTTTACACATGAATAGACACGCTAGATGCAGAGTAGTTAAACTGGATGTCTGATTTGGCATTTTTGTACAATCTGGGGGCAACAATTGAGATAACATAAAAATGACCACAAGTGACAATTTTGCAGAATTTATGCCTTACGCGTTTGGCCAAAATCATATTTTGCAAAAAAGTTGCCAATTTAGTCTCAGTCTATCATTTCACACTTGACGAGATACTCTAGATGATAAATTGGACACTTTGGAGCTCATAGGTGACAGAAAAATAGATAAGATAAAAGTGAAAAAACAAATTTTACGAAGAAATGTTCCTAACAACTTGTTTGTGTGTCCTACCACTAAACAGTGAGTCCCAGACAATTATTTTACACATGAATAGACACGCTAGATGCAGAGTAGTTAAACTGGATGTCTGATTTGGCATTTTTGTACAATCTGGGGGCAACAATTGAGATAACATAAAAATGACCACAAGTGACAATTTTTGCAGAATTTATGCCTTACGCGTTTGGGCCAAAATCATATTTTCAAAAAAGTTGCCAATTTTAGTCTCAGTCTATCATTTCACACTTGACGAGATACTCTAGATGATAAATTGGACACTTTGGAGCTCATAGGTGACAGAAAAATAGATAAGATAAAAGTGAAAAACAAATTTTACGAAGAAATGTTCCTAACAACTTGTTTGTGTCCTACCACTAAACAGTGAGTCCCAGACAATTATTTTACACACAAATAGACACGCTAGATGCAGAGTAGTTAAACTGGATGTCTGATTTGGCATTTTTGTACAATCTGGGGCAAACAATGAGATAACATAAAATGACCACAAGTGACAATTTTGCAGAATTTATGCCTTACGCGTTTGGCCAAAATCATATTTGCAAAAAAGTTTGCCAATTTAGTCTCAGTCTATCATTTCACACTTGACGAGATACTCTAGATGATAAATTGGACACTTTGGAGCTCGTTGGTGACAGAAAAATAGATAAGATAAAAGTGAAAAACAAATTTTACGAAGAAATTGTTCCTAACAACTTGTTTGTGTCCTACCACTAAACAGTGAGTCCCAGACAATTATTTTACACATGAATAGACACGCTAGATGCAGAGTAGTTAAACTGGATGTCTGATTTGGCATTTTTGTACAATCTGGGGGCAACAATTGAGATAACATAAAAATGACCACAAGTGACAATTTTGCAGAATTTATGCCTTACGCGTTTGGCCAAAATAATATTTGCAAAAAAGTTGCCAATTTAGTCTCAGTCTATCATTTCACACTTGACGAGATACTCTAGATGATAAATTGGACACTTTGGAGCTCATATGTGACAGAAAAATAGATAAGATAAAAGTGAAAAACAAATTTTACGAAGAAATGTTACTCACAACTTGTTTGTGTCCTACCACTAAACAGCGAGTCCCAGACAATTATTTTACACATGAATAGACACGCTAGATGCAGAGTAGTTAAACTGGATGTCTGATTTAGCATTTTTGTACAATCTGGGGGCAACAATTGAGATTACATAAAAATGACCACAAGTGACAATTTTGCAGAATTTATGCCTTACGCGTTTGGCCAAAATCATATTTGCAAAAAAGTTGCCAATTTTTTCTCAGTCTATCATTTCACACTTGACGAGATACTCTAGATTATAAATTGGACACTTTGGAGCTCATAGGTGACAGAAAAATAGATAAGATAAAAGTGAAAAACAAATTTTGCGAATACATGTTCCTAACAACTTGTTTGTGTCCTACCACTATACAGTGAGTCCCAGACAATTATTTTACACATGAATAGACACGCTAAATGCAGAGTAGTTAAACTGGATGTCTGATTTGGCATTTTTGTACAATCTGGGGGCAACAATTGAGATAACATAAAAATGACCACAAGTGACAATTTTGCAGAATTTATGCCTTACGCGTTTGGCCAAAATATTATTTGCAAAAAAAGTTGCCAATTTAGTCTCAGTCTATCATTTCACACTTGACGAGATACTCTAGATGATAAATTGGACACTTTGGAGCTCATAGGTGACAGAAAAATAGATAAGATAAAAGTGAAAAACAAATTTTACGAAGAATTGTTCCTAACAACTTGTTTGTGTCCTACCACTAAACAGTGAGTCCCAGACAATTATTTTACACATGAATAGACACGCTAGATGCAGAGTAGTTAAACTGGATGTCTGATTTGGCATTTTTGTACAATCTGGGGGCAACAATTGAGATAACATAAAAATGACCACAAGTGACAATTTTTGCAGAATTTATGCCTTACGCGTTTGGCCAAAATAATATTTTCAAAAAGTTGCCAATTTAGTCTCAGTCTATCATTTCACACTTGACGAGATACTCTAGATGATAAATTGGACACTTTGGAGCTCATAGGTGACAGAAAAATAGATAAGATAAAAGTGAAAAAACAAATTTTACGAAGAATTGTTCCTACAACTTGTTTGTGTCCTACCACTAAACAGTGAGTCCAGACAATTATTTTACACATGAATAGACACGCTAGATGCAGAGTAGTTAAACTGGATGTCTGATTTGGCATTTTTGTACAATCTGGGGGCAACAATTGAGATAACATAAAAATGACCACAAGTGACAATTTTGCAGAATTTATGCCTTACGCGTTTGGCCAAAATCATATTTTTGCAAAAAAAGTTGCCAATTTAGTCTCAGTCTATATCATTTCACACTTGACGAGATACTCTAGATGATAAATTGGACACTTTGGAGCTCGTTGGTGACAGAAAAATAGATAAGATAAAAGTGAAAAACAAATTTACGAAGAATTGTTCCTAACAACTTGTTTGTGTCCTACCACTAAACAGTGAGTCCCAGACAATTATTTTACACATGAATAGACACGCTAGATGCAGAGTAGTTAAACTGGATGTCTGATTTGGCATTTTTGTACAATCTGGGGGCAACAATTGAGATAACATAAAAATGACCACAAGTGACAATTTTGCAGAATTTATGCCTTACGCGTTTGGCCAAAATCATATATGCAAAAAAGTTGCCAATTTAGTTTCAGTCTATCATTTCACACTTGACGAGATACTCTAGATGAGAAATTGGACACTTTGGAGCTCATAGGTGACAGAAAAATAGATAAGATAAAAGTGAAAAACAAATTTTACGAAGAATTGTTCCTAACAACTTGTTTGTGTCCTACCACTAAACAGTGAGTCCCAGACAATTATTTTACACATGAATAGACACGCTAGATGCAGAGTAGTTAAACTGGATGTCTGATTTGGCATTTTTGTACAATCTGGGGGCAACAATTGAGATAACAAAAAAAAAATGACCACAAGTGACAATTTTGCAGAATTTATGCCTTACGCGTTTGGCCAAAATCATATTTGCAAAAAAGTTGCCAATTTAGTCTCAGTCTATCATTTCACACTTGACGAGATACTCTAGATGAGAAATTGGACACTTTGGAGCTCATAGGTGACAGAAAAATAGATAAGATAAAAGTGAAAAACAAATTTTACGAAGAAATGTTCCTAACAACTTGTTTGTGTCCTACCACTAAACAGTGAGTCCCAGACAATTATTTTACACATGAATAGACACGCTAGATGCAGAGTAGTTAAACTGGATGTCTGATTTGGCATTTTTGTACAATCTGGGGGCAACAATTGAGATAACATAAAAATGACCACAAGTGACAATTTTGCAGAATTATGCCTTACGCGTTTGGCCAAAATAATATTTGCAAAAAAGTTGCCAATTTAGTCTCAGTCTATCATTTCACACTTGACGAGATACTCTAGATGATAAATTGGACACTTTGGAGCTCGTTGGTGACAGAAAAATAGATAAGATAAAAGTGAAAAAACAAATTTTACGAAGAAATGTTCCTAACAACTTGTTTGTGTCCTACCACTAAACAGTGAGTCCCAGACAATTATTTTACACATGAATAGACACGCAAGATGCAGAGTAGTTAAACTGGATGTCTGATTTGGCATTTTTGTACAATCTGGGGGCAACAATTGAGATAACATAAAAATGACCACAAGTGACAATTTTGCAGAATTTATGCCTTACGCGTTTGGCCAAAATCATATTTGCAAAAAAAGTTGCCAATTTAGTCTCAGTCTATCATTTCACACTTGACGAGATACTCTAGATGATAAATTGGACACTTTGGAGCTCATAGGTGACAGAAAAATAGATAAGATAAAAGTGAAAAACAAATTTTACGAAGAAATGTTCCTAACAACTTGTTTGTGTCCTACCACTAAACAGTGAGTCCCAGACAATTATTTTACACATGAACAGACACGCTAGATGCAGAGTAGTTAAACTGGATGTCTGATTTGGCATTTTTGTACAATCTGGGGGCAACAATTGAGATAACATAAAAATGACCACAAGTGACAATTTTGCAGAATTTATGCCTTTCGCGTTTGGCCAAAATCATATTTTTCTAAAAGTTGATAAATTTAGTCTCAGTCTATCATTTCACACTTGACGAGATACTCTAGATGAAAAATTGGACACTTTGGAGCTCATAGGTGACAGAAAAATAGATAAGATAAAAGTGAAAAACAAATTGTACGAAGAAATGTTCCTAACAACTTGTTTGTGTCCTACCACTAAACAGTGAGTCCCAGACAATTATTTTACACATGAATAGACACGCTAGATGCAGAGTAGTTAAACTGGATGTCTGATTTGGCATTTTTGTACAATCTGGGGGCAACAATTGAGATAACATAAAAATGACCACAAGTGACAATTTTGCAGAATTTATGCCTTACGCGTTTGCAAAATCATATTTGCAAAAAAAAGTTGCCAATTTAGTCTCAGTCTATCATTTCACACTTGACGAGATACTCTAGATGATAAATTGGACACTTTGGAGCTCATAGGTGACAGAAAAATAGAAAAGATAAAAGTGAAAAAACAAATTTTACGAAGAAATGTTCCTAACAACTTGTTTGTGTCCTACCACTAAACAGTGAGTCCCAGACAATTATTTTACACATGAATAGACACGCTAGATGCAGAGTAGTTAAACTGGATGTCTGATTTGGCATTTTTGTACAATCTGGGGGCAACAATTGAGATAACATAAAAATGACCACAAGTGACAATTTTGCAGAATTTATGCCTTTCGCGTTTGGCCAAAATCATATTTGCAAAAAAGTTGCCAATTTAGTCTCAGTCTATCATTTCACACTTGACGAGATACTCTAGATGATAAATTGGACACTTTGGAGCTCATAGGTGACAGAAAAATAGATAAGATAAGATAAAGTGAAAAACAAATTTTACGAAGAATTGTTCCTAACAACTTGTTTGTGTCCTACCACTAAACATTGAGTCCCAGACAATTATTTTACACATGAATAGACACGCTAGATGCAGAGTAGTTAAACTGGATGTCTGATTTGGCATTTTTGTACAATCTGGGGGGCAACAATTGAGATAACATAAAAATGACCACAAGTGACAATTTTGCAGAATTTATGCCTTACGCGTTTGGCCAAAATCATATTTTCCAAAAAGTTGCCAATTTAGTCTCAGTCTATCATTTCACACTTGACGAGATACTCTAGATGAGAAATTGGACACTTTGGAGCTCATAGGTGACAGAAAAATAGATAAGATAAAAGTGAAAAACAAATTTTACGAAGAAATGTTCCTAACAACTTGTTTGTGTCCTACCACTAAACAGTGAGTCCCAGACAATTATTTTACACATGAATAGACACGCTAGATGCAGAGTAGTTAAACTGGATGTCTGATTTGGCATTTTGTACAATCTGGGGGCAACAATTGAGATAACATAAAAATGACCACAAGTGACAATTTTGCAGAATTTATGCCTTACGCGTTTGGCCAAAATCATATTTGCAAAAAAGTTGCCAATTTAGTCTCAGTCTATCATTTTCACACTTGACGAGATACTCTAGATGAGAAATTGGACACTTTGGAGCTCATAGGTGACAGAAAAATAGATAAGATAAAAGTGAAAAAACAAATTTTACGAAGAAATGTTCCTAACAACTTGTTTGTGTCCTACCACTAAACAGTGAGTCCCAGACAATATTTTACACATGAATAGACACGCTAGATGCAGAGTAGTTAAACTGGATGTCTGATTTGGCATTTTTGTACAATCTGGGGGCAACAATTGAGATAACATAAAAATGACCACAAGTGACAATTTTGCAGAATTTATGCCTTTCGCGTTTGGCCAAAATCATATTTTCCAAAAAGTTGCCAATTTAGTCTCAGTCTATCATTTCACACTTGACGAGATACTCTAGATGATAAATTGGACACTTTGGAGCTCGTTGGTGACAGAAAAATAGATAAGATAAAAGTGAAAAACAAATTTTACGAAGAAATGTTCCTAACAACTTGTTTGTGTCCTACCACTAAACAGTGAGTCCCAGACAATTATTTTACACATGAATAGACACGCTAGATGCAGAGTAGTTAAACTGGATGTCTGATTTGGCATTTTTTGTACAATCTGGGGGCAACAATTGAGATAACATAAAAATGACCACAAGTGACAATTTTGCAGAATTTATGCCTTACGCGTTTGGCCAAAATCATATTTGCAAAAAAGTTGCCAATTTAGTCTCAGTCTATCATTTCACACTTGACGAGATACTCTAGATGAGAAATTGGACACTTTGGAGCTCATAGGTGACAGAAAAATAGATAAGATAAAAGTGAAAAACAAATTTTACGAAGAATTGTTCCTAACAACTTGTTTGTGTCCTACCACTAAACATTGAGTCCCAGACAATTATTTTACACATGAATAGACACGCTAGATGCAGAGTAGGTAAACTGGATGTCTGATTTGGCATTTTGGTACAATCTGGGGGCAACAATTAAGATAACATAAAAATGACCACAAGTGACAATTTTGCAGAATTTATGCCTTACGCGTTTGGCCAAAATAATATTTGCAAAAAAGTTGCCAATTTAGTCTCAGTCTATCATTTCACACTTGACGAGATACTCTAGATGATAAATTGGACACTTTGGAGCTCGTTGGTGACAGAAAAATAGATAAGATAAAAGTGAAAAACAAATTTACGAAGAATTGTTCCTCACAACTTGTTTGTGTCCTACCACTAAACAGTGAGTCCCAGACAATTATTTTACACATGAACAGACACG
>CAJHNH020006153.1:5000-10000 GCA_905116865.2 Candidula unifasciata | reverse complement strand
TTACATTCAAGCCCATATTGACTATTGTTCCACGGTTTGGGATGGTTGCTCCAAATCCAACTTAAAACGACTGTGTTCTCTACAAAATCGCGCTTTACACCTAGTCTCAGATAGAAAGCACGCTGACAAAAATCATCTCTATAGCCATCTAAAAATTCTCCCATTTAATAAACGATTAATTTTTAATAAAGGTAAATTTGTTCATAAAATATTAGCTCAGAACACTGCAGATTATCTTTTCAGGTTAATTCACACCAACCCTAAGAACAGCAAACGCCTAAATTTATTGCATTTGCCAAAGCCTAGAATAGATCTATATAAAACAAGTTTGTCATATTCTGCTGCACATTTATGGAATCACCTGCCACTCGATCTAAAAAATATAAGTATGTACTCATTTAACCGCAGCCTTTTTAAATTCATGCTTACTAGTGATTATATGCCACCATAGATGTAGCTAATAATTTACATGCATTATTATTTTACTTATATATATTATGTAGGTGTGTGTGTGTGTGATTGTTAGTGTGTGTATGTGGAAATATGTATGTATTTTAAGGTTTGTAAGTAGGTGTGTGTTTGTATGGTACGTATGTTGTAAGTATGTGGGCGTATATATGTAGGTGTATGTGCGACCGTATATGAGTGTAATTGTGGGTGTGTGTGTATTTTATTTATACAAGTATGTATGTATGTATGTATGTATGTAGGTGTCTGTATGTGTGATTGTATATGTCTGTTTGCATGCATGTGTGTGTATGTATGCATGTATTTGTGTATGTATGCATGATTGGTGGATGTATGTATGCATATGTAGCTGTGTAAGTATGTGTGTATGTATGCATCTATGTGTGTGTGTGTGTATGCAAATATGTCTGTGTACATAGGTGTGTGCATTTTATGTTTGTGTATGTATGCATGTATGTATGTATGGATGTGTGCTCATGTATGTATGGATGTATGCTTGTTTTATGTATACATGTAGATGTAGCCTATGTATGTATACATGTGGATGTATGTATGTATGCGTATATGTATGTATGTATCAGGTTTGTCTGTATGCATATGAGAATGAATGTATGTAAATGTAGCTGTGTAAGTATGTGTGTGTATTTATGCATGTATGTGGATGTATATAGGTATATGTGGATGTATAGGTATGTGGTGTGTGTGTCTTTTTATAAATGTAGATATGTGTGTGAGTATGTGGGTATGTATTATGGATGTGTATGTATAAAAGTCACTATGTATGTGTGTGTATGTGTGTATTACCGGGGCATGTGTGTGATTGTGGGTGTATGTGTATGTTCATATGTGAAGGTATATTTAGGGTTGTGAGTATGTGTTTATATATATATTTTTTTTTTAATGTATGTGGAAAGTATGTGTGATGCAGGTATGCATGTGATGTATGTATGTGGGTATCTGTATGGGTGATTGTATATGTGTGTATGCATGCATGTGTGTCTATTTAGGTATGTATGTATGTATGTGTGTAAAGATATAGGTGTATGTATGCATGTATGTGTGTGTATGTATGCATGCATGTGTGTGTATTTAGGTAAGTATGAAAGTATGTGTGTGTTTAAGTATGTGAGTGTATGCATGGATGTGTGTATGCATGAAAGTATGTATGCATGAAAGTATGTATGTTTAAGTATGTGAGTGTATGTATGTATGTATGTATGTATGGATGTGTGTATGCATGTACATTTTGTCCATGTATGTATACATGTGAATGTATGTATGTGTGCATATATGTATGTAGGTGCATGTATTATGTATGTCTGTATATGTATGAGAGTGTTTCTTTGTAAATGTAGCTGTGTAAGTATATGGGTGTATGGGTATTCATGCATGTAGCTGTGTATGTATATGGATGTGTGTTTTTATGAATGTATGCAAGTATGCATGTATGTAAGTATGTGGGTATGTATTATGTATGTGTATGTATGTATAAAAGTATCTATATGTGTGTATATATGTATGTATTATCTGGGTGTGTGTGTGATTGTGGGTGTATGTGTGTATGCATGCATGTGGATATATGAATGTATATTTAAGTTTGTATGTGTGTGTATTTATGTATATATGTTGTAAGTATGTGTGACTGTTTGTGAGTGTATGTGTGATTGTGGGTATGTGTGTACATAATGTAGGCAAGTATGTATGTATGCATGAGTGTATGTATGTATGTGAGTATCTGTATGGGTGATAATATATGTGTGTATGCATGCATGTGTGAGTATGTATGTAATGTGTGTCGGCATGTATGTGGGTGTGTGTATGTGTGCATGTTTGTGGATGTGTGTATGCATTTGTAGATGTATAAGTATGTGGGTGTACATGTGTGTATTTAGGTATGTAAGCATGTATGTGTGTAATGATGTAGGTGTATGTATTGATGTGTGTATGTGTGTATGTATGCTTACATGCGAGTGTAAATGTGTAGTTGTGGGTGTCTGTACATGTGATTGTATGTGTGTGTATGCATGCATGCATGTGTAGGTGTGTATGTATGGAATGTGTGTGTGCATTTATGTCCATATATGTATGTGTGTGTCTTTTCTGTTTGTGTATATATGTAGATGCGTTTATGTATGTTTGTATGTATGTATGTATGTATGTATGTATGGATGGATGGATGGATGTATGTATGTATGTGCTAGGTATGTCAGGATATGAGTGTGCATATATGAGAATGGGAGAGTGTGTAAGACTGTGTACACATGTTGTATGTATTATATTCTATAATGTATATTTTTATTCTATATCCATAACATGCATTTTAGATAACAGGCAGTGGTACTCTGAAAAACGAGTGCTTAAAAGGGCCGAATGTCAGACGGGCCTGCGTGCCCAATTTGTAACCCTTTGAAAATAAAGTTTGTTCGTTCGTTCGTTCGTTCGTTCTATCTATCTATCTATCTATCTATATATCTATCTATCTGGTCAAAAGGTAAATTTAGAGCTCCTAAAAATAAGCATTTGACTATTAAATTTAGATGTTTCAAAACCCTTAATCCGGATTTATTTTTACGCGACTCGCAAAATGTACAGCTCGATCATGTTTATCAACTTCCTGAACCTGACGACGCTATAGCCTACTGGACTAAGACAGTCTACGGTGTTTTTGATAAACATGTATCAGTTAAGGAAGTTAGAGTAAAAAGCCAAACTAAATCACCGTGGATAACTAGTGCAGTTCTAGAAATTATGAGAGAGAGGGATACGGCACATAAAAATAAAAACTTTACTGCTTATCGCGAATTAAGAAATAAAGTGCAATATGAAATTCGCAAAGTGAAGAAAGACCACTTTAATAGATTAATTAAAGATAAAACAAACAGTGCCGATATCTGGAAGGCTATTAATACGCTAACCAATAAGAAACATTGTTCAGATCAGGCAATACCTAATTCGCTAACATGTGAAACGTTCAGTTCCTTCTTCAAATCATAAATTGGGTATTTAAAGTCATCATTACCAGATTCACAGTGTGACTCAAGCCTACTAGCATCATTCTGTGAGGAAAAATGCACCACGACTATTTCTCCAGAGATCCCACTTCTGGCTGTTGCTGAAGTGTATAAATATCTCTCCAACCTCAAGCAAACAAACTCCTCTGGCTTAGATGGAATCAGTTATCGAATTCTTCGATGTGCTGCACCAGTCATTAGTGACTCCCTAACATTCATATATAATCAGTGCCTTTCTAAGAACTAATTTCCATCAGCATTTAAAATTGCTTAAGTGTATCCTCTACTCAAACCTGGCTCAGCTGACAACAGTTCTCTTGGCAGTTATAGACCCATTTCTCTACTGTCCTTGCTATCCAAACCATTGGAGAAACACATACATAAAATAACGTTTCAGCATTTAAATAACAACAATCTGATAGTTGATAGCCAATCAGGGTTCAGGCCTATGCACTCTTGCCATACTGCGATGACAAAAATGACAGACAACTGGCACTTTAACATCAACAAAGGCAAAATTTGCGGTGCAGTTTTTGTAGACTTTAAGAAAGCCTTCGATATGGTTGATCATGATATTCTAATTAATAAATTAAAAATATTAAAAACTAACGATAATTTAGTCGAAATAATGCGGTCATTTTTATCTGATAGACAGCAAGTAGTATCCTTCAACAACCGCCTGTCAGAATCCACTCATTTAAATATAAGCGTGCCACAGGGGTCGATTCTAGGTCCACTACTATTTTCCACGTATATTAATGACCTTCCATTACATCTTAGTATAACATGCGATTTATTTGCTGATGACTGTACAATATATACTAGTAATGAGAATCGTAATGAGTTAGAAAGATCTTTACAGAATGAAGTACACAATCTTTGTAAATGGAGCAACAGCAATCGCATGCAAATTAACATAAATAAAACGAAGTCTATGCTTATAACAACCAGACAAAAGTTGCAAACATTAGTACTGCACAAGCCGACACTCGAGCTCTACATTGATAAATTACCTATTGTTAATGTAACGGAACACAAAACTTTAGGCCTTACAATTGACAACCATTTAACCTGGAATTCTCATGTTTCTGTGATAACTAAGAAAATAGCACAAAAGGTTTTTCAGCTTGCAAAAATTCAGCACTTTCTAGACGAAGATGCAAGAAAAGTATTTTACGCGTCTTACATCCAAACACATGTCGACTATTGTTCCACAGTTTGGGATGGTTGCGCCAAATCCAATGTTAAAAGACTAAGTTCTCTTCAAAATCGTGCTTTACGCCTGGTTTCAGATAATAAACATATCGTAAAAAATAATCTCTATAAACATCTAAGACTATTGCCATTTAGCAAACGTTTAATTTTCAACAAAGCCAAATTTATTCATAAAAGTGTATCTCAAAATACTCCAAACTACCTTTTCCGATTAATTAAATTAAATCCTATAAATAGCCAGCGACTAAATTTATTGCATTTACCTTAACCTAGAATAGATTTATATAAAACAAGTTTAGCGTACTC
>CAJHNH020006152.1:0-14607 GCA_905116865.2 Candidula unifasciata | reverse complement strand
CCATCATCATAGTCATCGTCGTCATCATCGTCATCATCATAATCGTCACGGTCGTTATCATTATCGTCGTCATCTTCATTATCATCATTGTTATCATCGTCATCAGCATTATTATCATCATCATCATGGTCATCAGCATCGTCGTCATAATCATCGTCATCATCATATCGTCATCATCATATCGTCATCATCATTGTTGTCATTATCATCATCGTAATTATCATCATCATCGTCATCATCATTATCATCATCGTCGTTATTATCATAATCGTCGTTATTATCACCATTGCTGTCATCATTATCATCATTGCCGTCATCATTATCACCATTGCCGTCATCATTATCATCATCGTCGTCAGTATCATCATCGCACTAATCATAATCGTTATTATCATCATCTTAATTATCATCATCATCGTCATCATAATCATCGTCGTCGTCATCATCATTGTCATTATCATCATCATTATCAACATCATTATCATCATCATCGTTATCGTCGTCATCATGATTATCATCGTCGTCATTATCATTGTCATTATCATCATCATCGTTATCGTCGTCATCATGATCATTATCGTCGTCATTATCATTGTCATTAACATCATCATCATCGTCGTCATTATCATTGTCATTAACATCATCATCATCGTCGTCATTATCATTGTCATTAACATCATCATCATCGTCGTCATTATCATTGTCATTAACATCATAATCATCGTCGTCATCATCATTGTCATTAACATCATCATTGTCGTCGACATCATCATCGTCGTCAGATACCTTGTCTGTATATAAAAAGTGCCTACCATGGCTACATTTTCAGTCTGCACTATCTGCCTACATCGTGTGTCTACCGTGTTTGTCTGCACTATCTGCCTACATCGTGTGTCTACCGTGTTTGTCTGCATTATCTGCCTACATCGTGTGTTTACCGTGTTTGTCTGCACTATCTGCCTACATCGTGTGTTTACCGTGTTTGTCTGCACTATATGCCTACATCGTGTGTCTACCGTGTTTGTCTGCACTATCTGCCTACATCGTGTGTCTACCGTGTTTGTCTGCACTATCTGCCTACATCGTGTGTCTACCGTGTTTGTCTGCACTATCTGCCTACATCGTGTGTCTACCGTGTTTGTCTGCACTATCTGCCTACATCGTGTGTTTACCGTGTTTGTCTGCACTATCTGCCTACATCGTGTGTCTACCGTGTTTGTCTGCACTATCTGCCTACATCGTGTGTCTACCGTGTTTGTCTGCACTATCTGCCTACATCGTGTGTTTACCGTGTTTGTCTGCACTATCTGCCTACATCATGTGTTTACCGTGTTTGGGGGGGGCGTCAAACAGTGTAGAAACTGTATGTTTCGGTACTTGTAGTCATCTATTGTAGTTAGACTCTGGTTTTGTTCAGTTATCAATAACATATTTTTAAAACTATTTGTTAAACAAAACAAGATCTTTTCTGTTTTCTTGGCCAGTTTGTACATCTACCGCTAGAAGTCTAATCAATCTGATAACTCTCAGGTATTTGACTATCGATCTAGAACACATTCTGACCAGAAACGTTTCTTCTTCATACTTTCTGTTTCTCTTGTTGCGCAGTCTGTTGTTTTAATCACATTCTGGTCTAAAAAAAGTTATTTAAAAAAAGGGGGCGGGGGGCGAAGGGGTGTCTCGTGGCGAGGGAGTCTCGCCATATACTAAAGGGGAATGTGGGGGTCACGCAAAATAATCAAGAAGGGGGAGGGGGGAGGGGCACCTGAAAAATGTGGAGACCATTGATCTACACTATCTGTCCGTTGCGTCTGTCTGTCATTTATATCTCATTCGTCTGTCCGCATGGCCAGTCTACCATGTTTGTATTGTCTGTCAGCATTGTCTGTGTTTCATTGTGTCTGCCCTCATAGTCTGCTATATATGTAAACATTGCCAGCCTACTGTGTATGTTTGCATGTCATGTCTGCGATGTCTGTCTGCATTGTCTGCTGGTTGTACTGTTGGATGAAAAAATATGCATCACGAATTAATCGTATTGGTAGAAAAATCTGTTTTTTTCTGTGTTCACCGGATGTGAGCCTGGTTACTCGACCACTTGGACCTTCACGTTGTGTCAAGGCCTGGTTACTCGACCACTTGGACCTTCACGTTGTGTCAAGGCCTGTTTACTCGACCACTTAGACCTTCACGTTGTGTCAAGGCCTGTTTACTCAACCACTTAGACCTTCACGGTGTGTCAAGACCTGGTTACTCGACCACTTAGACCTTCTTGGTGTGTCAAGGCCTGGTTACTCGACCACTTAGACCTTCACGGTGTGTCAAGACCTGGTTACTCGACCACTTAGACCTTCTTGGTGTGTCAAGGCCTGGTTACTCGACCACTTAGACCTTCATGTTGTGTCAAGGCCTGGTTACTCGACCACTTAGACCTTCACGGTGTGTCAAGGGCTGGTTACTCGACCACTTAGACCTTCATGTTGTGTCAAGGCCTGGTTACTCGACCACTTAGACCTTCATGGTGTGTCAAGGGCTGGTTACTCGACCACTTAGACCTTCACGGTGCGTCAAGGGCTGGTTACTCGACCACTTAGACCTTCATGTTGTGTCAAGGCCTGGTTACTCGACCACTTAGACCTTCACGGTGTGTCAAGACCTGGTTACTCGACCACTTAGACCTTCATGGTGTGTCAAGACCTGGTTACTCGACCACTTAGACCTTCATGGTGTGTCAAGGCCTGGTTACTCGACCACTTAGACCTTCACGGTGTGTCAAGGCCTGGTTACTCGACCACTTAGACCTTCACGGTGTGTCAAGGGCTGGTTACTCGACCACTTAGACCTTCATGTTGTGTCAAGGCCTGGTTACTCGACCACTTAGACCTTCATGGTGTGTCAAGGGCTGGTTACTCGACCACTTAGACCTTCATGGTGTGTCAAGGGCTGGTTACTCGACCACTTAGACCTTCACTTTGTGTCAAGGGCTGGTTACTCGACCACTTAGACCTTCACTTTGTGTCAAGGGCTGGTTACTCGACCACTTAGACCTTCACGTTGTGTCAAGACCTGGTTACTCGATCACTTAGACCTTATGTTGTGTCAAGACCTGGTTACTCGATCACTTAGACCTTATGTTGTGTCAAGGGCTGGTTACTCGACCACTTAGACCTTCATGTTGTGTCAAGGCCTGGTTACTCGACCACTTAGACCTTCATGGTGTGTCAAGACCTGGTTACTCGACCACTTGGACCTTCACGTTGTGTCAAGGCCTGGTTACTCGACCACTTAGACCTTCACGGTGTGTCAAGACCTGGTTACTCGACCACTTGGACCTTCATGGTGTGTCAAGGGCTGGTTACTCGACCACTTGGACCTTCAAGTTGTGTCAAGGCCTGGTTGCTCGACCACTTAGACCTTCACGGTGTGTCAAGGTCTGACCATTCTCTCTACATCTGTTTGTATGGCTTATTTGTGTGCAACTAATGGTTGTTCCTTGCCGCTGGGGCAGATACACTCCGACTTCCAGGGAAGACTCCAATTAGTTGACCTCTGTGATGTGCTTTTTTGTAAGGCACTGGGACTTTTCTTGTCCCTCCCACCTCCCCCCGCTACAATAAGAATCTACGCAGGAAGGTAGAAAAATAATCTGCATCACAATTATGTCGTACTGGTCAAAAAATAATCTGCATCACAATTATATCGTACTGGTCAAAAAATAATCTGCATCACAATTATATCGTACTGGTCAAAAAATAATTTGCATCACAATTATATCGTACTGGTCAAAAAATAATCTGCATCACAATTATATCGTACTGGTCAAAAATAATCTGCATCACAATTATATCGTACTGGTCAAAAAATAATTTGCATCACAATTATATCGTACTGGTCAAAAAATAATCTGCATCACAATTATATCGTACTGGTCAAAAATAATCTGCATCACAATTATATCGTACTGGTCAAAAAATAATCTGCATCACAATTATATCGTACTGGTCAAAAAATAATCTGCATCACAATTATGTCGTACTGGTCAAAAAATAATCTGCATCACAATTATATCGTACTGGTCAAAAAATAATCTGCATCACAATTATATCGTACTGGTTAAAAAATAATCTGCATCACAATTATATCGTACTGGTCAAAAAATAATCTGCATCACAATTATATCGTACTGGTCAAAAAATAATCCTGCCTGTAAAGGGGATTGAGTCCCTAGCAGAATTGGCAGACAGTGGCACTGACTGAGCCACCACGGCTCCATTAATCTTGTTGACACATGGTAAAACTGTTGATATTTGCCAGCCTCTCAGGTGATATGTGATTTGTCTTTCAGCACCAGCTACAGCGAGATCTACATCTACCAGCATCAGGATCGGGACAAGCCCACGCGCATCCCCAACCCACAAGGTAACAGGACCTCTAGCCTTCTCTGTCTGTCTGTCTGTCTGTCTGTCTGTCTGTCTGTCTGTCTGTCTGTCTGTCTGTCTGTCTGTCTGTCTGTCTGTCTGTCTGTCTGTCTGTCTGTCTGTCTGTCCGTCCGTCCGTCCGTCCGTCCGTCCGTCCGTCCGTCCGTCCGTCCGTCCGTCCGTCCGTCCGTCCGTCCGTCCGTCCGTCCGTCCGTCCGTCTGTCTGTCTGTCTGTCCGTCCGTCCGTCCGTCCGTCCGTCCGTCCGTCCGTCCGTCCGTCCGTCCGTCCGTCTGTCTGTCTGTCTGTCTGTCTGTCTGTCTGTCTGTCTGTCTGTCTGTCTGTCTGTCTGTCTGTCTGTCTGTCTGTCTCTCGGTCTAGGGACAATACAGGTTGATGAAGAACGTCTGTGTCGACTTCTAGGCCTAGATAGGAGACATTATAAACGATTTCTCATGGGAATAAAAACTAAAGCACTTGGCAGTGGCTGCTGCATCTGATGACTGAGCACATATGTGTGCGCCTACTGTGCTGTGACGCCAGTTGTGGTGACATCACAGCAGAACATCCTTCTCCCCCTCACCCATACAATATCTCAAGTAACTAGGCGGCTTCCCTGGCTATGTTAGAAGTTTATAATTCCAGTACTCCCTGTTTGAAGTCAAGGTCAGTAAGTGACTTTTTCCCATGTCTTCAGGCATATTTGCCATATTGGGCTAGACTTATGTTTTACACCTGCCGCCTTTACTTCCCGGTATGTTCATTGTTGCTTGGATCGACCAGCGAGCCAAGGTCAGTTTTGACAAACAAGAACCCAGCCCTGTTAGGACCTGAAACCTTGGGATCCGGTATAGCCGCTACACCACGGCGACTCCCAAGATATTTCCTACCAATTCTCATATATGTTATTTATTGTCCAGTTATTGATAACATCATCTGTCTGAGATGTACAAGAAGGGCCGCGTTAGTGACAGAAACAACAGAACAATATCGGCACATAATGAATTCCAATGACACGCATCAAATGGCGAGTGAATAACTTGCGATGCCACACCATAGAAGGCAAACACCAACAGAAGAGAGGACCATAGAGAAAGAGGTCAATCAAGAACAGCATGGACTGATAACATCAGAGAAATTGCACAAACCCGATATGCCATAGTCGAGGCC
The DNA here is from genome assembly GCA_905116865.2 of Candidula unifasciata. Lineage (NCBI taxonomy): Eukaryota > Metazoa > Mollusca > Gastropoda > Stylommatophora > Geomitridae > Candidula > Candidula unifasciata. The sequence goes on along the minus strand of CAJHNH020006152.1, from coordinate 9,021 downwards.
ACCAGAAGAGTAAGAAACATAACCTTATATCTTCCTCGATATCAGAATCTGTAAAGGAGGAAGTAAATAACATTTACCACGTAGAGCATTATTATTATTACTACACACTTGAAGAAGGTTTAGACCCTTGATTTTTGGCTGCCCCTAAAAATGTATTAAAGGTGTAGTTAGGCAGAGCCCTCTGCTTTTTACGGAGCAGTGAGTGTGTGCCCCCCCCCCCCCCCCCCAGGCGGGGAAGGATAATTTAACAGTATAGTTGCAACTGGACAGGGGCTTGGCCAACAATGAGTATCTGGAATTATTCGTTTTATTGAACACCTCGCTCGCCAGTTAGACATGTAATCCTTGGGTGGGCAACATATGCTTACCGTATAGCCTCCCTTGGGGAAGCTCGGTGTGTTTCCTGGAGGTCAGTGGAAGTCCAGCCAATCCCACCTTACACGTCCACATACACCGGTAGAGAGCGCCTCCAGCTGACGGGATTTTACCTTTCACGTCCACATACACCGGTAGAGAGCGCCTCCAGCTGACGGGATTTTACCTTTCACGTCCACATAGACCGGTAGAGAGCGCCTCCAGCTGACGGGATTTTACCTTTCACGTCCACATACACCGGTAAAGAGCGGCTCCAGTTGACGGGATTTTACCTTTCACGTCCACATACACCGGTAAAGAGCGGCTCCAGTTGACGGGATTTTACCTTTCACGTCCACATAGACCGGTAGAGAGCGGCTCCAGCTGATGGGATTTTACCTTTCACGTCCACATAGACCGGTAAAGAGCGGCTCCAGCTGACGGGATTTTACCTTTCACGTCCACATACACCGGTAAAGAGCGGCTCCAGTTGACGGGATTTTACCTTTCACGTCCACATAGACCGGTAGAGAGCGGCTCCAGCTGATGGGATTTTACCTTTCACGTCCACATAGACCGGTAAAGAGCGGCTCCAGCTGACGGGATTTTACTTTTCACGTCCACATAGACCGGTAGAGAGCGGCTCCAGCTGACGGGATTTTACCGCTGTAGTCACCAACCCGGGCTAACGACATGTTAGCGCAGCGTTTCTCAAACTTGTTTTTTTTTTTTTTACTTTAAGAAGAAAAAAAGTTCGCGGCACACCAACCCCTAAAGCTGTTTGCATACTTAAAAAGAAGAAGAAGAAGAAAAAATAAAGTTCAAATTTAATGTCAAGCAGATTTGGAAAAAATTATGATTATTGCCGCGGCACCCTTGGCACATAGTTTCAGAATCGCTGCGTCAACACATCGTTATCCCGGTTTGGTGACGTCAGCATGGCCCGTCAGCTAGAGCCGGTCTTGCACCGGCATAGTCTAAGTTCCGTTCTGGTCAGTTGTATCTTTAGTATCAATGAGTGTGGGATTTGCGCACCTGGATAACATTTGTTGTGCCTTTCTCCTCTCTCCAGCTGTCACCTTCCAGGTGTGCATTCAGAACAGGTACAAACTCAGCAAGAAGTTGAGGAAGTTGACCAGTGTCCAGGGGACCAATGGGTCTGACCCCAAAGTTGAGTCTTCCATTGTGGACAAAACCGTCCTGGCACAGACGAAGGTACTAATGCTGTGTTTGTGTGTGTGTGTGTGTGCGTGAGTGCATGCATGTTCGTTCATGCGTGTGTGTGTGTATTTGTGTGTGTGCGTACGTGCGTGCGTGCGTGCGTGCGTGCTTGCGTGCATGTGTAAAAATCTTCTTACCATTCTTCTTCTTCTTTTTTTTCTCATTCTCCTTCTTCTCCTCCAACCACCACTATCTAAAGCTGATATATATCACCGGCCAACATTTGAAGGCAGGGAAACCAGATTAAGAGAGGGAAGGAGAGAGAGAGAGAGAGAGAGAGAGAGAGAGAGAGAGAGAGAGAGAGAGAGAGAGAGAGAGAGAGAGAATATTAAACTGTTTGGCATAACAACTTAGAGATAACCTGTATGAAAAATTATTAGCAGTCGCCTGCCCAGAGCGTCGCATAAAGTACGTATTCCGTAGCTCCGACGACAGTCCCTGTAAAAAATTGCACGCGTCAACCGAATGAGACTGTCGTGAAACTAACTCACGACCTTCAGAGGGCGAGGCAGACAGCTTGACCACGGGACCTCCACTCTCCCTGCCCGACCGCTGATTATTTTGGCAAAAGAGCTGTTCTGACAACGTGATTGTCATCCAGGCCGGTGTTCAGCATGTGCACTCTGGGTCTCTGTCAAGTGCTGGTTTCTGGTGACAGAACCGTCATCGTGGCATGCTGGCTAGAACACATAGACATCTGTCAAGTGCTGGTTTCTGGTGACAGAACCGTCATCGTGGCATGCTGGCTAGAACATAGAGACATCTGTCAAGTTCTGGTTTCTGGTGACAGAACCGTCATCGTGGCATGCTGGCTAGAACATAGAGACATCTGTCAAGTGTTGGTTTCTGGTGACAGAACCGTCATCGTGGCATGCTGGCTAGAACATAGAGACATCTGTCAAGTTCTGGTTTCTGGTGACAGAACCGTCATCGTGGCATGCTGGCTAGAACATAGAGACATCTGTCAAGTGTTGGTTTCTGGTGACAGAACCGTCATCGTGGCATGCTGGCTAGAACATAGAGACATCTGTCAAGTTCTGGTTTCTGGTGACAGAACCGTCATCGTGGCATGCTGGCTAGAACACAGAGACATCTGTCAAGTTCTGGTTTCTGGTGACAGAACCGTCATCGTGGCATGCTGGCTAGAACATAGAGACATCTGTCAAGTTCTGGTTTCTGGTGACAGAACAGTCATCGTGGCATGCTGGCTAGAACACAGAGACATCTGTCAAGTTCTGGTTTCTGGTGACAGAACCATCATCGTGGCAGGCTGGCTAAAACACAGAGACATCTGTCAAGTTCTGGTTTCTGGTGACAGAACCGTCATCGTGGCAGGCTGGCTAGAACTCAGAGACATCTGTCAAGTGTTGGTTTCTGGTGACAGAACCGTCATCGTGGCATGCTGGCTAGAACACAGAGACATCTGTCAAGTTCTGGTTTCTGGTGACAGAACCGTCATCGTGGCAGGCTGGCTAAAACACAGAGACATCTGTCAAGTTCTGGTTTCTGGTGACAGAACCGTCATCGTGGCAGGCTGGCTAGAAAAAAGAGACATCTGTCAAGTGTTGGTTTCTGGTGACAGAACCGTCATCGTGGCATGCTGGCTAGAACACAGAGACATCTGTCAAGTTCTGGTTTCTGGTGACAGAACCGTCATCGTGGCATGCTGGCTAGAACACATAGACATCTGTCAAGTGCTGGTTTCTGGTGACAGAACCGTCATCGTGGCATGCTGGCTAGAACATAGAGACATCTGTCAAGTTCTGGTTTCTGGTGACAGAACCGTCATCGTGGCATGCTGGCTAGAACATAGAGACATCTGTCAAGTTCTGGTTTCTGGTGACAGAACCGTCGTTGTGGCATGCTGGCTAGAACACAGAGACATCTTGTGATCTGGTCTCAGTCATCTTCTAAATATATCATTGCCCACTTACATGTACGTGTATGTGTGTATACGCGTCGCCTGAGTGTGCATGTGTGTTTTGTGAGATAAAAGGGAGGAGTTCGCGGGGGGGGGGGGGTGGGGGGGGGGAGTTGGTTTCACTTATTATACATCTTTATATCAAATCGTTGATTTGTTTGTTTACTTCTTGTTCTTACAAACGCCCCCCCCCCCCCCCCCCAACCCCTCTCCGCCCTCCCCACTACCACAAAAACAACAAGACCCACTACCAGCACTACTACACTCGCCACTATCACCACTACTTCTACGTCTGCAAATCAGCAGTTGCTACTTTTGAACAACTAACACCACCATTCCGCTACAACAACACAACTGTGACTATTGTCTATCTCTAGCATGCAGCCGCGGCAGAGAACGCCGACAACATGTCGGAGCAGAAGCGGCAGCAAGGCAAGAAAGTCCGCTATGGCGAGATTGTGCAGGTATGTGCATGTGATGTTGGATGTTAGAGATTGTGCAAGTATGTGCATGTGATGTTGGATGTTAGAGATTGTGCAAGTAAGTGCATGTGATGTTGGATGTTAGAGATTGTGCAAGTAAGTGCATGTGATGTTGGATGTTAGAGATTGTGCAAGTAAGTGCATGTGATGCTGGATGTTAGAGATTGTGCAGGTATTTATGTACAAGTGATGTTTGATGTTAGAGATTGTTTAGGTATGTATGTACAAGTGATAATGTATGTTAGAGATTGTGCAGGTGTGTATGTACATGTGATATTGGATGTTAGAGATTGTGCAGGTGTGTATGTACACATGATGTTGTGTGTTAGAGATTGTGCAGGTGTGTATGTACAAGTGATAATGTATGTTAGAGATTGTGCAGGTATGTGTGTACAAGTGATATTGGATGTTAAAGATTGTGCAGCAGGTGTACAAGTGATGTTGTATGTTAAAGATTGTATGTGTGTATGTACACATGTTGGTGTTAGAGATTGTTGTGGTGTGTATGTACATGTGCAGATATGGGATGTTAGAGATTGTGCAGGTGTGTATGTACATGTGATATTGGATGTTAGAGATTGTGCAGGTGTGTATGTACACATGATGTTGTGTGTTAGAGATTGTGCAGGTGTGTATGTACAAGTGATAATGTATGTTAGAGATTGTGCAGGTATGTGTGTACAAGTGATATTGGATGTTAAAGATTGTGCAGGTGTGTATGTACAAGTGATTTGTATGTTAAAGATTGTGCAGGTGTGTATGTACACATGATGTTGTGTGTTAGAGATTGTGTAGGTGTGTATGTACATGTGATATTGGATGTTAAAGATTGTGCAGGTATGTATGTACATGTGATATTGGATGTTAGAGATTGTGCATGTGTGTATGTACAAGTGATGTTGGATGTTAGATATTGTGCAGGTGTGTATGTACAAGTGATGTTGGATGTTAAAGAGGTGTTAGTACAGTGATTTGTATTGTGCAGGTGTGTAAATGTGAAATTGGATGTTAGAGATTGTGCAGGTGTGTATGTACATGTGATATTGGATGTTAAAGATTGTGCAGGTGTGTATGTACATGTGCAATTGGATGTTAGAGATTGTGCAGGTGTGTATGTAAACATGATGTTGTGTGTTAGAGATTTTGCAGGTGTGTATGTACATGTGATATTGGATGTTAGAGATTGTGCAGGTGTGTATGTACACATGATGTTGTGTGTTAGAGATTGTGCAGGTGTGTATGTACATGTGATATTGTGTGTTAGAGATTGTGCAGGTGTGTATGTACATGTGATATTGGATGTTAAAGATTGTGCAGGTGTGTATGTACACATGATATTGTGTGTTAGAGATTGTGCAGGTGTGTATGTACATGTGATATTGGATGTTAAAGATTGTGCAGGTATGTATGTACATGTGATATTGGATGTTAGAGATTGTGCAGGTGTGTATGTACAAGTGATGTTGGATGTTAAAGATTGTGCAGGTGTGTATGTAAACATGATGTTTTGTGTTAGAGATTGTGCAGGTGTGTATGTACATATGATATTGGATGTTAGAGATTGTGCAGGTGTGTATGTAAACATGATGTTGTGTGTTAGAGATTTTGCAGGTGTGTATGTACATGTGATATTGGATGTTAGAGATTGTGCAGGTGTGTATGTACACATGATGTTGTGTGTTAGAGATTGTGCAGGTGTGTATGTACATGTGATATTGTGTGTTAGAGATTGTGCAGGTGTGTATGTACATGTGATATTGGATGTTAAAGATTGTGCAGGTGTGTATGTACACATGATATTGTGTGTTAGAGATTGTGCAGGTGTGTATGTACATGTGATATTAGATGTTAAAGATTGTGCAGGTATGTATGTACATGTGATATTGGATGTTAGAGATTGTGCAGGTGTGTATGTACAAGTGATGTTGGATGTTAGAGATTGTGCAGGTGTGTATGTACAAGTGATGTTGGATGTTAGAGATTGTGCAGGTATGTATGTACACATGATATTGTGTGTTAGAGATTGTGCAGGTGTGTATGTACATGTGATATTGGATGTTAGAGATTGTGCAGGTGTGTATGTACATGTGCAATTGGATGTTAGAGATTGTGCAGGTGTGTATGTACATGTGATATTGGATGTTAGAGATTGTGCAGGTGTGTATGTACATGTGATATTGGATGTTAAAGATTGTGCAGGTATGTATGTACATGTGATATTGGATGTTAAAGATTGTGCAGGTATGTATGTACATGTGATATTGGATGTTAGAGATTGTGCACGTGTGTATGTACAAGTGATGTTGGATGTTAAAGATTGTGCAGGTGTGTATGTAAACATGATGTTGTGTGTTAGAGATTATGCAGGTGTGTATGTACATGTGATATTGGATGTTAGAGATTGTGCAGGTGTGTGTGTACATGTGATATTGGATGTTAGACAGGCAGGCAAAGAAAAGGGATGATTATTTTCACAAATCCACAGACTAAGCATGCAAGCCACACAGACACAGTCAGTCAGACTTACAGAGTGACAGACAGGCAGACAGTACAGTGGAAACTTACAGAGTGACAGACAGGCAGACAGTACAGTGGAAACTTACAGAGTGACAGACAGGCAGACAGTACAGTGGAAACTTACAGAGTGACAGACAGGCAGACAGTTCAGTGGAAACTTACAGAGTGACAGACAGGCAGACAGTACAGTGGAAACTTACAGAGTGACAGACAGGCAGACAGTACAGTGGAAACTTACAGAGTGACAGACAGGCAGACAGTACAGTGGAAACTTACAGAGTGACAGACAGGCAGACAGTACAGGGGAAACTTACAGAGTGACAGACAGGCAGACAGTACAGTGGAAACTTACAGAGTGACAGACAGGCAGACAGTACAGTGGAAACTTACAGAGTGACAGACAGGCAGACAGTACAGTGGAAACTTACAGAGTGACAGACAGGCAGACAGTACAGTGGAAACTTACAGAGTGACAGACAGGCAGACAGTACAGTGGAAACTTACAGAGTGACAGACAGGCAGACAGTACAGTGGAAACTTACAGAGTGACAGACAGGCAGACAGTACAGTGGAAACTTACAGAGTGACAGACAGGCAGACAGTACAGTGGAAACTTACAGTGACAGACAGGCAGACAGTACAGTGGAAACTTACAGAGTGACAGACAGGCAGACAGTACAGTGGAAACTTACAGAGTGACAGACAGGCAGACAGTACAGTGGAAACTTACAGAGTGACAGACAGGCAGACAGTACAGTGGAAACTTACAAAGTGACAGACAGGCAGACAGTACAGTGGAAACTTACAGAGTGACAGACAGGCAGACAGTACTGTGGAAACTTACAGTGACAGACAGGCAGACAGTACAGTGGAAACTTACAGTGACAGACAGGCAGACAGTACAGTGGAAACTTACAGTGACAGACAGGCAGACAGTACAGTGGAAACTTACAGTGACAGACAGGCAGACAGTACAGTGGAAACTTACAGAGTGACAGACAGGCAGACAGTACAGTGGAAACTTACAGTGACAGACAGGCAGACAGTACAGTGGAAAGTTACAGTGACAGACAGGCATACAGTACAGTGGAAACTTACAGTGACAGACAGGCAGACAGTACAGTGGAAACTTACAGTGACAGACAGGCAGATAGTACAGTGGAAACTTACAGTGACAGACAGGCAGACAGTACAGTGGAAACTTACAGTGACAGACAGGCAGACAGTAATGTGGAAACTTACAGAGTGACAGACAGGCAGACAGTACAGTGGAAACTTACAGAGTGACAGACAGGCAGACAGTACAGTGGAAACGCAGAACAAGCTGCAGCTAGTGTGAATGCAGGGCAGATTGATAGTCAGAGAGGCCGTGCCCACGCATAGACATAACCAGAGAGGCCGTGCCCACGCATAGACATAACCAGAGAGGCCGTGCCCACGCATAGACATAACCAGAGAGGCCGTGCCCACGCATAGACATAACCAGAGAGGCCGTGCCCACGCATAGACATAACCAGAGAGGCCGTGCCCACGCATAGACATAACCAGAGAGGCCGTGCCCATAGACATAGACATAACCAGATGACTACGGTTCACAATTCACAGCTCGCTGTTGTGGCAACTAAAAAAGCTTTGTAATATCAGACGGAGAAGATGAGTAGGTAGAGGAAATTAACAAAGGTAAAGATCGCTTTATACTTCAGAGGCACATTGGGCATTTCAGGCTAGATGCATATTTATATGCATCCGGCACCTTACGGATTTGAAGAGAAGGGAACAGCCAACGTGGAATTGACGAATGTAGGACTCTCAAAGACATGATAAACACTAGAGCCAGTGAGGAATGTAGGACTCTGACAGACATGACAAACACTGGAGCCAGTGAGGAATGTAGGACTCTCACAGACACGACAAACACTAGAGCCAGTGAGGAATGTAGGACTCTGACAGACATGATAAACACTCGAGCCAGTGAGGAATGTAGGACTCTGACAGACATGATAAACACTCGAGCCAGTGAGGAATGTAGGACTCTGACAGACATGATAAACACTAGAGCCAGTGAGGAATGTAGGACTCTCACAGACATGACATACACTAGAGCCAGTGAGGAATGTAGGACTCTGACAGACATGACATACATTAGAGCCAGTGAGGAATGTAGGACTCTGACAGACATGATAAACACTAGAGCCAGTGAGGAATGTAGGACTCTGACAGACATGACATACACTAGAGCCAGTGAGGAACCTTATGCTCTGACAGACATGACATACACTAGAGCCAGTGAGGAATGTAGGACTCTGACAGACATGATAAACACTAGAGCCAGTGAGGAATGTAGGACTCTCACAGACATGACAAACACTAGAGCCAGTGAGGAATGTAGGACTCTCACAGACATGACAAACACTAGAGCCAGTGAGGAATGTAGGACTCTCACAGACATGACAAACACTAGAGCCAGTGAGGAATGTAGGAGCTCTCACAGACATGATATACACTAGAGCCAGTGAGGAATGTAGG
>CAJHNH020006151.1:0-14649 GCA_905116865.2 Candidula unifasciata | reverse complement strand
ACGGAACTGCAGTACCCTCTTTCTCTTGTTCTCCCGAAATACACACATATGCCCAATGCATGGGTGAAAACGTTTATGAAAACTCATTTTGAACTTAAGTAAAGCCAGCTACCCGAATATACTTCTAAATGACAACTCTTGGTTAAAACGCCATTAAGTGAAATAACTACTGAACTGTTGAGACTCAGTCCTAGACGAGGAGAATTGCTAGCAGCTTCAAGGAGCAATATCTCCCGCTGGCGGTATTTTGTGGTTCAGCTTTGTCTTAGTACATCGGCTGTCGATCAGTCAGCTGGTAAGGTTCAAATGTCGATCAGATACATGTCTTATGTCAACCGCAACCTTTAATAAAATGACCCCCCCCCCTTTTTTTCCCCCCTCACAAACCACCTGCTTATGTCTTTTTAATTGTGTCTTTTTGCTTTTCAACTTTAAAATGCACAAGCTTTGGAGGAGTACTATTATTGATCCACAGACGGTTTGTTTGGCTAATGTGCGCATGCATGTATGTTCGAGATTAAAAAAAAAAATATATATAATTACCGAGGTCATTGTCGCATGCACTGTGCCGACCCTGTTTTATTAATCATTTTATTCAGAACTAGCTGTACCCGGCCACGCGTTGCTGTGGCCCAGAATGGTGAAATTGAAAAGAAAGAAAATAGCTCTTAGCTAATAGTGTCTGCCATATCCCTCCCCCCCCCCCCTGTCCTCGCCCATCGATCCAGTCATAACTTCCTCTCCGAAGGATTGAAAATCATCCCTGGCAAAATTATTAAAATAGAAAAAGTTAAGAAATGAGAAATTTAAAATAATGTTTTAAGCTCTCTCAGCTAACTGTGTCTAGCATACCCCCCCCCCCCTCCCCCAATCACATGTCCATCTCCGAATTATGGAAAAATCATCACCTGGCGAAATTATTGTTCGGATTTGCCCGAGTCTAGTTGTGTGAAACAATTCCTTATTCATTTATTTGTAATACCTTGTGCTTATACAATTGTTATACTATTATTTAATAAGCATGCATACTCCAAAAATAACAATTTGTCTGCAAATTAATAAAATTCCACCTTTTCATGGTGGTGCTATGCTGATCACAGCAAGGATTTAAGACGCAGGAAAGGAATTACATGTTCTCACTTCTTGGATGCACTAGAGACACCTCCTTTAAATCCCCACAATGGAAAACATAACCAAGCTATCCAGGGCTGTTGCTTTCCTCAAAGTGAAATCAGACCATCGACACCGACTTTATGAGGAATTATTCAAGCAGTAGACTCAAACGAGGCAAATCCTGGATTGGGGCGGGCTGAGGATGCCATCGAACATGTTTGCCGGCTTACTGACATTAATTTTGGAAATGAATGGATAGTTATACCTCCCTCTCTAAACATTAGTATTACAGTCCATATCACACTTGATGGAAGCTGTAGAGAGCAGATTCCTGGCATTGTTGACACTGGAATATTAAACAAAGATCTATCCTACTGCTGTTGCTACTACTACTACTACTCTACACGAACATAACATCAAAAAGGGCGAAACCTGTCAAGTGCGCTACATAGGGACCCATAGAAAAATTTTAAACCAACACAGAACTGATGTCATAAGCCACTACACGCTGAGGGTGATACTGCTCAGGGGATCTGAGCACTTATGGACTGAATGGTTCGATATGCGATGATGATTGTCAACTAACTAGGTAACTAACTAACTAACTAACTAACTAACTAACTAACTAACTAACTAACTAACTAACTAACTAACTAACTAACTAACTAACTAACTAACTAACTAACTGACTGACTAACTAACTGACTAACTAACTAACTAACTAACTAACTAACTAACTAACTAACTAACTAACTAACTACTAACTAACTAACTAACTATAACTTGTAAAACCATATGCAACCATAGGCACACACGCAAATATAAATGTCAGCGAATACACACACAGGTTAAAGAAACAAATACAACAACGTCTCACAGTCATCCACTACTTGTATACAGGTATGAGGCTGGTAAAAATGGCAAAGAATTGATGCAAGTGGAAATATATTTTCAAGATAAACGTTTAATTGCCATATCAGGGTGTATCAGCAGACAAGGTTGTCGGTTGTGGTCGCGCACTAGATCTCTTACATCAAAAACCCGCTGAAGGTGGCGAAAACAAAACTATTGTATGCTGTGATGAACGAATTTTCGAAAGGAGGTTTAATAAAGATTTTGTCACCCAACTCCAAGACCAGAAGGACTGAGTTTCCTGTAGATGGATTCGTGTCTAAATAGATAACGATACAATCTTTTGGAAAATAAACATCTGTATGTTTCATTATCTTAGTAGTTATTATGATCGTGATTCTAGTTCCGGTTTTATTCAAAAAAAGGAACACTACCACGCTCAAACTGCTGCTAGCTAGCCTAAGCTGCTAACAGTCTCCGGTTATATTTGTGGTCTTGTTCATTTGCGTAACTTGCTTGTCTCCCAGCTTTGGCTATAGTTCTCTTTTTGTGTGCCGTCTCTGGGCTTAGTCCTTATTCTCTCCAAGTAAGACCGCTCGATCATTTTCCTGATATCAGCTATGTTTTTCCTACCCTTTTATTTCTGATGTTTTCATTTTTGTCCAGGCCCGTAATTGGGCCAGGCATGATCATGATCACCATCATCAACGTCATTACCATCATTATTCCGAGTACGAATTGGTTTCTCAATATCTAGCAACACTTAACAATGTAAAAAAAAAAAAAAACACACACACACATACACACACACACACGCACGCACGCGCGCGCGCGCGCGATAATACATTCTTTTCTCGTCATTGGTACATTAGGCATATGTTTCCGTACTCATAATGTTTATCGATCAAAAGGTACTTGGTAGCTTAAGCAGCAACATCACGTCCCCTGTCTTTACTTTCCAGTAGAATTCCTGGTTGCTATTTCAGTCTAGGTAGATTAGAAAGCCAGGATCTTCAGACCAGCAGTCAGCTGAAAATAAGCCACCCTTGACCATCTCCGCTTCAGACAGTCCTATCCTTTAAGGTCGTGTGCAGCTCATTCCAGTCCTATCCTTTAGGGCGTGTGCAGCTCATTCCAGTCCTACCCATCTTTTACACTTCATTTTTCAATTCCCCCCCCCCCCCCCAATAAATAAATTAACCTTATCCATTGATTCACTGAAATTTGTTGAGTTCTGTCACAATATTCTACATTAGTGATTATATAATACCATGTGGAGCTGTGTTGAGTTGATTCAAAACACCACAGCACAGCACTCAGGGCATTCCCATAAGCGCTCTGTCCCCATCTTCAGCAGCCAGTGAAGAATTCCGATGGAGCCAGCAGCATTCTGATTAAACGTCCGTCTTGCCTTTCCTCTGAGCCTCGAGCATCTACCAAAACCTCTTGTCACACCCATCTGTATCAATCTCACCAGGCTGTGGTGATCCATCTGCTCCTCCAAACTGTACACGCTCTCCCACAAGGCACTAACCACGTCTGCCTTATCATGCATCAGTATTCCACTAAGTTGTGCAGAGCCAGCCAGTCTGTCCGCCTGTTTATTTCCCAACACACCAGCGTTTCCCGGTGAAAAAATCCAGACAATACACCTCATTCGTGTCCTCCGCAGTGAAGAATGCCACTCTGCACTGTCTTGATCTTCTTCAGCAATGTATATAATAATACCATGTAATTCCAGGTATTCTGTAACAGTACCAGTTAATGAATGTGTGTAGTTTATAAGTAATTGCTTTTGTAATTTTCAATGTTTCTGCTGCATACAACAGTTTTGATCTGAGGTTAGAAATAGACGAAACTATTGCTTTTTCTAGGAAATACGATATGGTGTTTCTCTACGCCAAAGCCAGCAGTCGGTCACGCTGTATAGACAAATAGGCAGGGCTGCCTCCTCTCTCCAACACTGTTTAACATCTTTTTATAAAGAATTAGAATTGATGCCCTAGAACAACATCATGGAACAGTATCGGAGGTCGAACTGTACAAAATTTGAGGTTTGCAGATTAAATCGATGGGTTGGCAGGAGAAGAACAAGAACAAGTCAAGCTTGTAGGTCTACTCGATGAAACATCAAGTAGAGCTGCTGCTGCTGCTGCTTCTCTTCTTCTTCTTCTTCTTCTTCTTCTTCTTCTTCTTCTTCTTCTTCTTCTTCTTCTTCTTCTTCTTCTTCTTCTTCTTCTTCTTCTTCTTCTTCTTCTTCTTCTTCTTCTTCTTCTTCTTCTTCTTCTTCTGCCTTCTATCCCCCAAAAGAGCATAGACCTTCAATCAACTCATGCCAAGTCGTCCTGTCCTTCGCCATCACATGCAGCGTTCCCCATGTCTTCCCTATCTTTTTAACCGCAGTCTCTAGCTTTCTCTTTGTGTGTTTTTGGTCTTTTTTTATTTCTATGCCCGGGTGGGTTCCAGTGAAAAGATATTTGAGCTATAGTGCTCTCAGGTTTTCTCAACGTGTGTCCTATTAACGCCAGTGTCTTTTCTTCACCTCTTTGTTCACTGGAGCTTGTTTGGTTCTCTCCTGAAGCTCTACATTAGTCATAATAATTTGCTTGTTAGTCGTGGTACTGCTCGTACACCGATTACCCGCGTAACAGGCAGAATGCTTATCAACTGTACTAGCAAAGACTTGGAAATTTCGTTCAAATGAAATTATAAAATAAAACAAAGCATAGTTCGTAGTGTTACTGTTCAATATTTTTAACTACATGACCTCTCAAGTCCCTAGCTACGACCTCTTGAGGTCATGAATGGGATTTTTTGTCTTTGAAAAATAAGGGACCGTTATTCGGAAGAGTGCATGAAGGTGTGTGCAAGCGGGACATAAATAATACATGTATTGAGGTGGACTCGTGGGAACAAAATGCCATGGACCGGGTTGTGTGGAGTGGGCAGATCAGGAAAAATGGAGAATGAAGGACAAAATGATTGCATAAAGGATGAGAGCTGAGCGTCTGAGAAAAAAACAGACTTAACACAAATGTTGACAACAATGGTCCTGAAATTACATGCTTTAATTGTGGAAGACTTTTCAGAACCTAGGCGGATTTTGCTAGTCATACTCGCCATTGCCATGGGTTGTGAGTCATATGCCTTCTCATAGCGCAATAGAACACTATCGTCTGGAAAGATGGAAAGGTACTAATCACGTTTAGCCTGATTTAAAAAAAAAAAATTCCCGGCTTAAAACTCCAGAGGAAAGTTTTAATTGTTTGTCCACGTTTTGAGTTCCGTCTTGTTCAAGAATTTCAATTTTTTTTTTATGGGCATCCTTTGATTTATTTGTTGGCAGACTGCTCTTTGCCTCTCAGGCAGATGCACTCTGACTAAGAAGGAGAGCGGTAATTAGTACCCTCTACGACATGCATGTTTGGTCAAGGTTTAGTGGGTCTATTCTCCCCCATCGCCATTGGACAAATAAAACTCACATGGGTAAAGGCTGATATAAAAACACAAACCTATGCACGCGCGGACATAGACACACACGCACGCTCGTGCGCGCGCGTGCACACACATATATACACACACAAAGTTACCTCCCATGGCATCCGTTGTAAATTCCCTACAGAGATGGAGACAGTAATTTCATCGTTGTGGTACAGTGACAGTGAAAATCCCCGAAAGCTTTGATTAGCGCCAGTGAAGGTGAAGTAGTACAGACCAGGCTACACAGCAAAACCAAAGGTGGTAAAAACGTTGCATGTGATTCACAGTCATCACTTGGTTCTCGCAAACGTCTTACTTCTCATTAAGCTTTCAGTATAACAGCCCTGTCCATGGCACACACCCCCCCCCCCCCCACAGTAGCTTTACCTACAAGCCTATCAGCTTGCTCATTTCCTTGCACGAATGCGAAACTGAAAAATGTCAGCCGAGACCGCCTCAGAGACTCAAACCGCTGTGTTCAGAAGCAGCCTATCTCTACCTTCCTGAGCATATTCACTGAGTCACTGTGAAACTTTGTAAAGGTTTCCATTTACGCCGTTTGAGCATAAGGGCGTAAGATTGGAATCATTTTATAAGCTAAAATGCTCTCTATGGGTGATGTGTTCAACATAACGTGACCGTCTTTACTTCCGAGGACATTGCTTGTATCATTTGTAATCTGGGTCGATCTAGGAGCAAAAGTCAATTTTAAGAAAGAGCTAAGTTAGTGCGGTTTGAACCTACGACCTTCAGCCGACAACGAGTGTCTATCATCTATGCTATCGAGGCTCCTTTTGTTAAAGTACCTGGAACTAAAATAGAAAAAGGTCTTTACTGCTATTATATAGCACATGTCAGGGCAGTGTAGGAAAAAGGAAGGGGGATGGGAGGCTAGCGTCTGAGGATTTAGGGCTCCATGTTACTTACAGTTTACCACGTTATTGTCCAATATGGCATGTTACAGTGCAGTTTGACATGTTATAAACTGTCATTTTACTATACAATCAGACATGTTGCTCAACAGCCTAGGATGTTACTTTACGGTCTGAAAAATTAGGTAAGAGATCCCGTTGTATTCATTGGTGCATTTGACACATGGAACCAGACCAAACCTTTTATAGATCAGTGGGAACTCGTTCTGTGTAGCGCTCGACTTTACTTTCCTGGTCACCCTGGCATATGAATGTACGTGTGACATTTGCAATTTTTGCAATTTTCAGCTATGCGCTTTTTGAGGGTTGCTATTTGTCACTTTACGATATGCCAAAAGCACACACTAAAAATTCCAACTTCTGATATGTAAAAATTAATTCTAATCACGCAACTACACAATTATCATCTGATCTCAAAGTCCTAATGCGAACAGTACATTTAAATGAAATTCGTAGATTTCATCAGTCATTAAATATAGCTAACATGCGGGTAACAATAGGAATAAACTCACAGGGAGCAAGTACAGCGGGGATCTACCAGTCGTCAGTAGAAATTATCCTCGTCGACACGCGTTTCGGCCCACGATTCCTAGACGCATTCGGAGGTGGGCCCTCCTGAGTTCATGAAGCTCAGGGCTGGTTCCCCGCTGCACGGAATTACCGGATGGTGTTATTCTTTCGGCCAGAGACAAGACGACTTGGTGGTTATGCATGAGGTACTGTGAGATAAGAAGTCGCCACGGCAGCCTAATTAAAGCAGTCAGCATGCCTGGACGACCGAGCGACAAGCTTACTTTGGTTTACCGGACACATGTTGGACTTTTATTAGCAGTTGGCAGAGGAACACTGGCAGACAATTCGGACACGATGGACTTTCAAAGGGGTGAGAAACCCTTTTCCACTAGACACCCGGACCAGCTCACCGAGGCCCGTCCCCTACGTTGTTGCGCTTCGTCCAAAGCCAGCTAGAGGCCCTTTCGGCTGCCTCTCCCAATATTTTGAGTGTTCGTTTCCGTTCATTACCGCGCAATCCTAGTTCTTTCACCACATTGTAGAGCGAAGTGGAAACGAGGCCTCTCGCTCCCACTTCGACGGCAAATACCCGTACTGTGTAAGCCTCGTTTCTCCTCAGACCGGCTGCTAAATCACTGTACTTCTCGAGCTTGTACAAATGGAAAGCTTCAGCTGAAACAGCTTTGGAACATGGTGGAGGCACTTGTTGCTGGCACCTGTCCGTCTTTTCAGCTGACAGTGTCCATTTGTGCTACAATGAAATATGATTCACAACCTTGACGATAACTAGTGTGACCAGTTCTTCTTTTCTATAGCACAAATCCTAGGCAGAATTATAGAGACTATGCAGAATTATAGGGACTATGCAGAATTATAGAGACTATGCAGAATTCTAGAGACTATCTGTTGTCAGTGCATCATGACCTCTTCTTCGGCCTACCTTTTTACAAAAACGAAAAAGCAACAGCGTTACGTCTCAGACAAAACACGCAGAAGCTGCTGTGTCAGTAAAAATTTGAGACGCTCTTACCATATGCCTGATGCGCCTTAGGCGTGAAAAGGGATCTTGACTTTAATTATAATATTTGACTGACTGACTTTCTACCCCACTAGGACATCACACAAGCGATAAACACCCGATGACACAACGTGCCACCATTTGGATGAGGATCACCCGTGGAGAGGTCCCATAAACCGCGTTCAGACAATTGGCCATATTTATGGCCTGCCTATATTGCGGCCCCTGGCAAAAGCTTGGGTAGGGCATCAATAAACATTTCGTCTTAAAAAGGACGCAATGATGATAATTGTATTCTTAAATAATATTTACAGAGAATTTGCTTATAAGCTGCGAACACCGACAGGTAACTACGATATAGTGAAGCAATTACTACAGATAGGTTTATGAAACACAGGTTACTGATAGATTTATGACGCAACAATTATTGACTGATAAACCTATGATACTATAAATACTGACTGGTGGATGTATAATGCTACAATTACAGACTGATTGATTTAAATAAAAAATATTACCGATTGACAGAATTCTGGAACTTCTTCTCCTTATCGTTCACCGTCTGTAAACTCCGGCGTAAAGTTATAGTTATTCGTCCGCTCCTAGACTTTGGTCTTGTTTCATTACTTAGGTTTTGCGTGCACATCAGTTTTACATCTCTGACGTATGTGTATACAGACTGCTCTTTTCTGGAATCTAGAACATATGCACTACGCCACTAAAGGAACAACTCTAATTACTCGCATCCTGTGGATTGCTTTATAGGAATTCAGTAGGTCTAATGTTTTCCTAAAACTTCAGCCTCTAAACCCACACGTGTGATTTCTAAAACAGTTGCTGAATTATAGGTTTCTGAAACAATTATTAATTTGTATATTTCTAGAACAATAACTGATTTGTAGATTTCTGGAACAATAACTGATTTGTAGATTTCTGTAACAATTACTGATTTGAAGATTTATGGAACAATTACTGATTTGTAGATTTCTGGAAAGATTACTGATTTAAAGATTTCTGGAACGATAACTGATTTGTAGATTTCTGGAACAATTACTGACTTTTAGATTTGTCGAACAATTACTGAATGAAAATTTTCTGAAACTGTTTTACTGACTGATACATTTCTGAAGCGATATTACTGACATAATTTTGAAACGAGAGGCTGAACTGATTAAGTGATTTCTAAAACAGCAATTACTGACAGATTTATTTCTGTAACTACAAAAACTAATAAAGATTAAGCAGCCTTAAAAGTCTATGGTTTAGCAACAGCAAGGAGATCAAAATTAGAATTTTGAGAGCATGCATCTTCCCTGTAGCAACATACGGATGTGAATCGTGGACAAAGCATGGTCTTTAAAAAAGAGAGTAGAGGCTTTTGAGCTGAAATGCTATAGAACGATTATCAGAATATCTTGGACGAAGAGGAGGAGAAACACTGACATCTTGAAAGATCTGAACATCAAGGAAGATTGGCTAATAAACAGTATCATGTCTCGGAAGGTGAAATATTTTGTTCATATCAAGCGCCACGACGGATAAAAAAAAAAAATGATAGCAGAAGGCATGGTACCGGGAAGGAGGGGCAGGGGCCGACCAACACAAAAAAAGACACAGGATATAAGTGACTCCTTGAGAATGAAAGTACGCTAGGCGGGAGAGCTGGCGAGAGATCGAGTTTCTTTCAGACAGACTGTGATGAGAACGACGTTCTGCAAAGTACCTGCTACATGATAAAGAAGATAACAATAACTTATATATTATCGAAACAATATTATTCATTGGGAGATCTCTGAAACAATATTACTAACTTACAGATTTAAGAAACATCAACATATTAACTACAAACATATCATTCTGTCAGAGACGGATAACTTACATTCGCCGGCTCCATACACAAAGGACAGCACAGCGCAGATCACGAATATGAAGAGAAGCATGTTGTCAAATTTCTGTAAGTGGGAATAGATGGAAAACTTCAGTGTTACAATGCTCACGACTGGTCCAAACATCAGTATCTAGCGGCGCACTTTGACTTTTTCCAGATTGGTATTTTTATGATAATAGCCTCCACAAATGATTTTCCATCATTTAGAGAGCAGCGTGGTTTCGAGACATGGTGTCCGCCCCGAGTGCTTGATTCCAGGGTTCAGGCCCTGGTGAGGGCTAGGATTTTTTCACGTGGATTTCTTCTAGTAATTTCCCCTGGTCTCTGTTTAGTAGTCGGGTCTGTGGCTAAGTCGATGAGAACGCTTCGTAATGCCGGGATGCCGGGTTCGATCTCAGCTGCGGGCCATGCTCCTTGCGTTGGTTTCGACAGTGGTATCGAGAAGCCGACCGTCCAGTAGCAATGCCAAACTACTGGACGTAAATTTGCCTAGAAAAACCACACGTCCTTTAAAGGATACGCAACTAACCTCTGTGTAGTAAAATCGGACGGCCGTGTGTAAAACATTTCTTGACAATTGTAAATCGAAAAGGGTAGCCTAATAACACTGCCCGGGCACATTTTTACGTTAAAATCTACCCTGGGAGCGGCTTTGAGCATGCAGATTTCACAAGTAAAGGTAATATTTTTAGTTTCAAACGTGTTGCTCATAGCTGGTAATACTATGCTGACTAATCTACAAATATGAACTTTTATTTTAATTTAAGGCGTCAGAATAATCATCAAATGATATATACTCATGGTTCTTATCTTTCTTCTTCTCAGTGTTAACAGGCTGCAAATTCGGAAGGATTATTCTAGTTGTTTGTCTACTTCAGAACTTTAGTTTTGTGGTAGAACTTCATCTTTACAGACCTGTTACACCTTTCACAGACTGCTGTTTTCTTGCCTCTCACGTAAATGCATTCCATCTTTAAAAGAAATATTTATAATTAGTCAGCTATGAGGACAAGATTGTTAGAAGCAGTGGATGCATTCTTGTTCTCCTCAAAATTCTGTCCCGGAAACCACACGGAGAGTGTCCTCATTTAAGAGTGGCTCCATATGTGTTAGTATTCTGTATTCATGCCCCCCCCCCCCTCCTTTCTACCCTGCATATGTTATATTTACGCCAAAGATAAAACAATACACCACTTTACAAATACCACAAGAAATATGTGGAAAAAAAAGGTGACATAGGTGGTATGCTCTCAACATGGTGGTCTGAAGAAATAAGAAGAATTGTGCACAATAAAAAGAAAGCCAATAACATTTGGCCAAGGAGCAAAATTGAAGAAGATTACATCATACAGAGTTGATAGAGGAGGGGTATATATAACTATCAGACAAGTAAAAAGAGATTCATGTGAAAAGTTTGGAAGCAAACTGGCTAAAGAAGAAAGAACAGCAGTGAAAAACTACTATTAAAAAATCAAAGTCATGAGAAACAGGAAAGAAGAATACAACCCAACAGAAATTATAAACAATGAAGGTGGCCAACCTTTAATTAAACTTAACAAAATTTTAGTAAGGTGGAGTAATTACCTTGAATTATTACTTGGCTGCAATAAAACAGATGAAAGCAGGGAAGAACATAAAACAACTCAGAACTAACGGCAGATGAACTGGTATACTAACAGATAAAGTAGAATAAGTCATTCGTACCGCCCCTAGACTTAGGGCGACAGGCACTGATGATCTACTTGCTGAGGCTATCGGAGCAGCGGGAGCAGCATGGTTGAAGAGAATATTGCAGATGGCATGGGAGAATCAAAAAAAAAAAAAAAACCATCAGATTGGCAAACTGCTGTCATCATCCCGCTATAAAAAAATAAAGATGGACTGTACTAATTACAGAGGAATATCGCTTCTTAGTCACACTGGGAAAATGTGGGCTAAGATCATCAAAAGAAGGCTAAGATTAATGATAAAGTATCAACTGCCAGAAGCACAGATGGGCTTTCGACGCAACAGAAGTTGCACAGATGCCATGTATACATTGAGACAACTATCTGAGAGAGTAATTGAGCATGATAAAACCTGTTTGTTGGCATTCATAGACCAGAAAAAAGCCTCCGATAGAGTTGACAGGAATATGTTGTGGGAATGTATGGAGAAAAAGGCAATCAGCAATCATTTAATTAAAATTTGCAGAAGCCTATAAACACATAGCAAATGCTGCATAAGGTCGAAGTAGGGATTGTCAAAAACTTTTATAGTAACCTCTGGTGTGTGCCAGGGCTGTGTACTATCATCGCTAATTCTTTTTGTAACATACATTGATACTATATTTAGGGAAACTAACTTTAATCATGCAAAATAAATTACAGAATTACAATTCGCCGAAGACCAGGTACTCATAATAGAAAGTACGGAGTGCCTACAGAACCACATAAATCAAATTAATAACAAAGGGAAGAATATAATTTGAGAATAAACACTACGAAGACAGAGACAATGGTGACAGAAACAAGAAAAGAAAGACAATTTAGAAATAAAATTAACAAATCAACGCCCTAAGAAAAACTGAGGAATTCAAGCATTTGGGAGCAATTTTCACATCCGATAGAAAACTGGACAGAGAAATTAGATCGAGATGTGCCAAAGCCAATCAAGTACTGGGGCAACTATCTCCCCTGTTGACGTGCAAGCAAATACACAGGACTGCTAAAGTAAATCTTATCAGAACTAATTTTTGACCAGCACCATGTAATCAGTTCCAAACGTGGACACTTCCATCATGGACGTAAAATTGTGATAACAGAGATGAAATGCAGAATACATAATCAGACGAATGCTAAGAATAAAGCTAGTCTTACAGGTCATCAAAGAGCAACAGATGAAGTGGTTTGGACACCTAAAAAGAATGTACTGTCAATATCTACTACAGCGAGCCACACTAAACGTTACAACGGGTATAGAGAAGACTTCAGAAAATATGGAATGATGGCTAAAGAACAGTCTTACAGAAATGAACATAAATCTAAATAGTGCTCTTAACAAAGCTCATCAACGAACGTTAAACATCTCTCCGACACTTCACTGAGGTACAAGGTGGAAGAGAAGAAAAAGAATAGAACGAATAAAACAACTTGTACGGTCTCCTTACTAACGGTTGTCGGACGCCTTTTTTGATGAAGGAGTGTTGACTTGCAGCAACCTGAGATCTTGCAAGAGTCGGCTTGCGACACCACTCCCTGGCTCTGATAAGGAGTTCTGAGGATGTACAACCTGCGGGTTATTTTCTTATGTAAGCCTCATCAAACTGACATTTTGGGGCTCTAATTCACGCAGACTTGGGTAATAAATACTTAACAATAATTTACTGATATATATATATCTGTCTGTCTGTCTGTCTGTCTGTCTGTCTGTCTGTCTGTCTGTCTGTCTGTCTGTCTGTCTGTCTGTCTGTCTGTCTGTCTGTCTGTCTGTCTGTCTGTCTGTCTGTCTGTCTGTCTGTCTGTCTGTCTGTCTGTCTGTCTATTTGCCTGCCTGTCTGTTTACTTGTCTATATGTATGTCTGTCTGCTTGCCTACCTACCTGTCTATCGACATGGAATTGTATCGAACTCACTGAGCATGCTACGGAAAAATTCAAACTGGCGACCTATTCTTAGTATCGTTTGCATTACTTGATAAGGCTTGGATGTGGAGCATATCACACATTTACTGTCCAGGATATTATAGTGTGGGAGGTAATAACCTGGCTGATAGATTGGCTTCTGTCCCTCTTCTTGGCGGTGGACTACCTAATGACAAAGCCGACGTGATGAAGGATCTCTGAGATCAAATGGACAGTGCAATGGAAGAAGCAGAATATTTTAAAACATAAAGGCCTTTTCCCTTTGACAGTTTTTAAAGTTAAATAACACCGAATTTTGGTTTCGTAATGCCAGAATGCCATCCATTTCCAACCACCGAAAGATTAAAAAAAAAAAAAAAAAAAAAAACACTCGGGAAAAAATGAACGATACATTTTTAAATAAAAACAGGTGTGCCAAAAGGGTGTCTTTGCCTTTTCCCATTTTATTTGGGTATGCTGGAATATGAAAACGTAAAAAGAACCCCAAGAAAGGAATTTTGGGACCCTACAAAACGTTGATGATCTGGACTTCCTGATGATTTCTTTTTTGTCCTATACGGAGCCATTGCGTAAAATTAAATATCTTGATGCGAGATCAAACGTTTTTCTGAAAATCCTAAAAAAAGACAAAAATAATGAGATAAATCAAACTAAATTTTTGGTTTTTTTTAATGGGACCCACTCCAAAACGTGGAGTTACTACTATTTGGGGAGTAATGTAGTAAGATAAAAAATAAGGGGAAATAAAAAAAGAATACAAAAGGCGGAGGGCTTCATAACCTAGGGAATTTTTGGGGTAAAAAAAATTTTAAAGAAAAGTAAATTAAAAAGTTTTTTTTCTTGTCAATCAACTTTTGGGTGGGCGGAACATGAAGAAAAACTAAGGGAATTCATAAATTACGATAAAAAATTATGATTGAATAGCTATGTAGAGCTTTTGGGGAAACTAAAAAGGGTTCCCGTGCCAGAGGTGAGAAAAAACGTGAGGGTAGGACACTAAAAAACAGGAGTTGGATAACTAAATGTCTTTATTTGGAGCAATAGGCCTAGGGAAAAAGTAAGGCAAAAAAAAACGGAGAAAAGAGTGGAGAAAGAAATTAGAAATAGGGGAGGGCAGGGAGGATCCATGAATGGCGAAGAATGAACGCTTGGGTGAGTGGTTGAGGGCCTACGCCCATTAGGGGATAGAAAGACAGAAGAAGAAGAAGAAGATGTTAGTGAATGTTTTAAAA
>CAJHNH020006150.1:0-14652 GCA_905116865.2 Candidula unifasciata | reverse complement strand
TGAAAATTTATTTTTTTGGACCAAACGCGTAAGGTAAATTCGAAAAAATTGGGCACTTGTGGTCTTTTTTATTTTTTTCAATTTTTCCCCCTTTAGATTGTAAAAAAAACCCCAAATCAGACATCCAGTTTAACCTACTCTGCATTAGCGTGTCTATTCATGTGTAAAAATAATTGTTCTGGGACTCACGTTTTACAGTGGTAGGACACAAACAAGTTTTGTTAGGAAAACATTCTTCGTAAAAATTTGTTTTTCACTTTTATCTTATCTATTTTTCTGTCACCAACGAGCTCCAAGTATGTCCAATTTATCATCTAGAGTATCTCGTCAAGTGTGAAATGATAGACTGGGGACTAAATTGGCAACTTTTTTTGAAATATTATTTTGGCCAAACGCGAAAGGCATAAATTTCTGGAAAAATGTCAACTTGTGGTCATTTTTATTGTTTCTCACTTGTTGCCCCCAGATTGTACCAAAATGCCAAATCAGACATCCGAGTTTAACTATTCTGTCATCTAGCGTGTTCTATTCATGTGTAAAATAATTTTCTGGGACTCACTGTTTAGTGGGGTAGGAACACAAACAAGTTGTTAGGAACATTTCTTCGTAAAATTTGTTTTTCACTTTTTATCTTATCTATTTTTCTGGTCACCTACGAGCTCCAAAGTGTCCAATTTCTCATCTAGAGTATCTCGTCAAGTGTGAAATGATAGACTGAGACTAAATTGGCAACTTTTTAAAAAATATGATTTTGGCACAAACGCGTTAAGGCATAATTCTGCAAAATTGTCACTTGTGGTCCATTTTATGTTATCTCAATTGTTGCCCCAGATTGTACCAAAAATGCAAATCAGACATTCAGTTTACCTACTCTGCATCTAGCGTGTCTATTCATGTGTAAAATAATTGTCTGGGACTCAAATGTTTTAGTGGTAGGACACAAACAAGTTGTTAGAAACAATTCTTCGTAAAATTTGTTTTTTCAACTTTTATCTTATCTATTTTTCTGTCACCAACGAGCTCCAAAGTGTCCAATTTATCATCTAGAGTATCTCGTCAAGTGTGAAATGATAGACTGAGACTAAATTGGCAACTTTTTGCAAATATGATTTTGGCCAAACGCGAAAGGCATAAATTCCGCCCAAAAAATTGTCACTTGTGGTCATTTTTATTGTTATCTCAATTGTTGCCCCAGATTGTACCAAAATGCCAAATCAGACATTCATTTTACCTCCTCTGCATCCTAGCGTGTCTATTCATGTGTAAAATAATTGTCTGGGACTCAATGTTTAGTGGTAGGACACAAACAAGTTGTTAGGAACATTTCTTCGTAAAATTTGTTTTTTTACTTTTATCTTATCTATTTTTTCTGTCACCAACGAGCTCCAAGTGTCCAATTTCTCATCTAGAGTATCTCGTCAAGTGTGAAATGATAGACTGAGACTAAATTAGGCAACTTTTTGGAAAAATATGATTTTTGGCCAAACGCGCGTAAGGCATAAATTCTGGAAAATTGTCACTTGTGGTCATTTTTATGTTATCTCAATTGTTTGCCCCCAGATTGTACCAAAATGCCAAATCAGACATCCAGTTTAACTACTCTGCATCTAGCGTGTCTATTCATGTGTAAAATAATTGTCTGGGACTCAATGTTTAGTGGTAGGACACAAACAAGTTGTTAGGAACATTTCTTCGTAAAATTTGTTTTTTCACTTTTATCTTATCTATTTTTCTGTCACCTGATGAGCTCCAAAGTGTCCCAATTTACTCATCTAGAGTATCTCGTCAAGTGTGAAAATGATAGACTGAGACTAAATTGGCAACTTTTTTGAAAATATTATGATTTTGGCCAAACGCGTAAAGGCATAAATTCTGCAAAATTGTCACTTGTGGTCATTTTTATGTTTTCTCAATTGTTGCCCCCAGATTGTACAAAAATGCCAAATCAGACATCCAGTTTAAACTACTCTGCATCTAGCGTGTCTATTCATGTGTAAAATAATTGTCTGGGACTCAATGTTTAGTGGTAGGACACAAACAAGTTGTTAGGAACATTTCTTCGTAAAATTTGTTTTTCACTTTTATCTTATCTATTTTTCTGTCACCTATGAGCTCCAAAGTGTCCAAATTCTCATCTAGAGTATCTCGTCAAGTGTGAAATGATAGACTGAGACTAAATTGGCAACTTTTTGGAAAATATGATTTTGGCCAAACGCGTAAGGCATAAATTCTGGAAAAATGTCACTTGTGGTCATTTTTATGTTATCTCAATTGTTGCCCCCAGATTGTACAAAAATGCCAAATCAGACATCCAGTTTAACTACTCTGCATCTAGCGTGTCTATTCATGTGTAAAATAATTGTCTGGGACTCACTGTTTAGTGGTAGGACACAAACAAGTTGTTAGGAACATTTCTTCGTAAAATTTGTTTTTCACTTTTATCTTATCTATTTTTCTGTCACCTATGAGCTCCAAAGTGTCCAATTTCTCATCTAGAGTATCTCGTCAAGTGTGAAATGATAGACTGAGACTAAATTGGCAACTTTTTTTGAAAAATATGATTTTGGCCAAACGCGAAAGGCATAAATTCTGGAAAAATGTCACTTGTGGTCATTTTTATGTTATCTCAATTGTTGCCCCCAGATTGTACAAAAATGCCAAATCAGACATTCAGTTTACCTACTCTGCATCTAGCGTGTCTATTCATGTGTAAAATAATTGTCTGGGACTCACTGTTTAGTGGTAGGACACAAACAAGTTGTTAGGAACATTTCTTCGTAAAATTTGTTTTTCACTTTTATCTTATCTATTTTTCTGTCACCTATGAGCTCCAAAGTGTCCAATTTCTCATCTAGAGTATCTCGTCAAGTGTGAAATGATAGACTGAGACTAAATTGGCAACTTTTTTGCAAATATTATTTTGGCCAAACGCGTAAGGCATAAATTCTGCAAAATTGTCACTTGTGGTCATTTTATGTTTTCTCAATTGTTGCCCCCAGATTGTACAAAAAATGCCAAATCAGACATTCAGTTTACCTACTCTGCATCTAGCGTGTCTATTCATGTGTAAAATAATTGTCTGGGACTCACTGTTTAGTGGTAGGACACAAACAAGTTGTTAGGAACATTTCTTCGTAAAATTTGTTTTTCACTTTTATCTTATCTATTTTTCTGTCACCTATGAGCTCCAAAGTGTCCAATTTCTCATCTAGAGTATCTCGTCAAGTGTGAAATGATAGACTGAGACTAAATTGGCAAATTTTTGGAAAATATGATTTTGGCCAAACGCGAAAGGCATAAATTCTGGAAAAATGTCACTTGTGGTCATTTTTATGTTTATCTCAATTGTTGCCCCCAGATTGTACCAAAATGCCAAATCAGACATTCAGTTTACCTACTCTGCATCTAGCGTGTCTATTCATGTGTAAAATAATTGTCTGGGACTCACTGTTTAGTGGTAGGACACAAACAAGTTGTTAGGAACATTTCTTCGTAAAATTTGTTTTTTCACTTTTATCTTATCTATTTTTCTGTCACCTATGAGCTCCAAAGTGTCCAATTTCTCATCTAGAGTATCTCGTCAAGTGTGAAATGATAGACTGAGACTAAATTGGCAACTTTTTTGAAAAATATGATTTTGGCCAAACGCGTAAGGCATAAATTCTGGAAAAATGTCACTTGTGGTCATTTTTATGTTATCTCAATTGTTGCCCCCAGATTGTACAAAAATGCCAAATCAGACATCCAGTTTAACTACTCTGCATCTAGCGTGTCTATTCATGTGTAAAATAATTGTCTGGGACTCACTGTTTAGTGGTAGGACACAAACAAGTTGTTAGGAACATTTCTTCGTAAAATTTGTTTTTCACTTTTATCTTATCTATTTTTTTTTGTCATCTATGAGCTCCAAAGTGTCCAATTTCTCATCTAGAGTATCTCGTCAAGTGTGAAATGATAGACTGAGACTAAATTGGCAACTTTTTTGCAAATATTATTTTGGCCAAGCGCGTAAGGCATAAATTCTGGAAAAATGTCACTTGTGGTCATTTTTATGTTATCTCAATTGTTGCCCCCAGATTGTACAAAAATGCCAAATCAGACATCCAGTTTACCTACTCTGCATCTAGCGTGTCTATTCATGTGTAAAATAATTGTCTGGGACTCACTGTTTAGTGGTAGGACACAAACAAGTTGTTAGGAACATTTCTTCGTAAAATTTGTTTTTCACTTTTATCTTATCTATTTTTCTGTCACCTATGAGCTCCAAAGTGTCCAATTTCTCATCTAGAGTATCTCGTCAAGTGTGAAATGATAGACTGAGACTAAATTGGCAACTTTTTGGAAAATATGATTTTGGCCAAACGCGAAAGGCATAAATTCTGGAAAAATGTCACTTGTGGTCATTTTTATGTTATCTCAATTGTTGCCCCCAGATTGTACAAAAAAGCCAAATCAGACATCCAGTTTAACTACTCTGCATCTAGCGTGTCTATTCATGTGTAAAATAATTGTCTGGGACTCACTGTTTAGTGGTAGGACACAAACAAGTTGTTAGGAACATTTCTTCGTAAAATTTGTTTTTCACTTTTATCTTATCTATTTTTCTGTCACCTATGAGCTCCAAAGTGTCCAATTTCTCATCTAGAGTATCTCGTCAAGTGTGAAATGATAGACTGAGACTAAATTGGCAACTTTTTTGAAAATATGATTTTGGCCAAACGCGTAAGGCATAAATTCATGAAAAATGTCACTTGTGCATTTTTATGTTATCTCAATTGTTGCCCCCAGATTGTACAAAAAAGCCAAATCAGACATCAGACATCCAGTTTAACTACTCTGCATCTAGCGTGTCTATTCATGTGTAAAAAATAATTGTCTGGGACTCACTGTTTAGTGGTAGGACACAAACAAGTTGTTAGGAACATTTCTTCGTAAAATTTGTTTTTTTCACTTTTATCTTATCTATTTTTCTGTCACCTATGAGCTCCAAAGTGTCCAATTTCTCATCTAGAGTATCTCGTCAAGTGTGAAATGATAGACTGAGACTAAATTGGCAACTTTTTTGAAAATATGATTTTGGCCAAACGCGAAAGGCATAAATTCTGCAAAAAATGTCACTTGTGGTCATTTTTATGTTATCTCAATTGTTGCCCCCAGATTGTACAAAAAATGCCAAATCAGACATCCAGTTTAACTACTCTGCATCTAGCGTGTCTATTCATGTGTAAAATAATTGTCTGGGACTCACTGTTTAGTGGTAGGACACAAACAAGTTGTTAGGAACATTTCTTCGTAAAATTTGTTTTTCACTTTTATCTTATCTATTTTTCTGTCACCTATGAGCTCCAAAGTGTCCAATTTCTCATCTAGAGTATCTCGTCAAGTGTGAAATGATAGACTGAGACTAAATGGCAACTTTTTTGCAAAAATATTATTTTGGCCAAACGCGAAAGGCAAAAATTCTGACAAATGTCACTTGTGGTCATTTTTATGTTATCTCAATTGTTGCCCCCAGATTGTACAAAAATGCCAAATCAGACATCCAGTTTAACTACTCTGCATCTAGCGTGTCTATTCATGTGTAAAATAATTGTCTGGGACTCACTGTTTAGTGGTAGGACACAAACAAGTTGTTAGGAACATTTCTTCGTAAAATTTGTTTTTCACTTTTATCTTATCTATTTTTCTGTCACCTATGAGCTCCAAAGTGTCCAAATTCTCATCTAGAGTATATCTCTCGTCAAGTGTGAAATGATAGACTGAGACTAAATTGGCAACTTTTTGAAAATATGATTTTGGCCAAACGCGAAAGGCATAAATTCTGGAAAAATGTCACTTGTGGTCATTTTTATGTTATCTCAATTGTTGAACCCAGATTGTACAAAAATGCCAAATCAGACATCCAGTTTAACTACTCTGCATCTAGCGTGTCTATTCATGTGTAAAATAATTGTCTGGGACTCACTGTTTAGTGGTAGGACACAAACAAGTTGTTAGGAACATTTCTTCGTAAAATTTGTTTTTCACTTTTATCTTATCTATTTTTCTGTCACCTATGAGCTCCAAAGTGTCCAATTTCTCATCTAGAGTATCTCGTCAAGTGTGAAATGATAGACTGAGACTAAATTGGCAACTTTTTTGCAAAATATGATTTTGGCCAAACGCGAAAGCATAAATTCTGGAAAAATGTCACTTGTGGTCATTTTTATGTTATCTCAATTGTTGCCCCCAGATTGTACAAAAAAGCCAAATCAGACATCCAGTTTAACTACTCTGCATCTAGCGTGTCTATTCATGTGTAAAATAATTGTCTGGGACTCACTGTTTAGTGGTAGGACACAAACAAGTTGTTAGGAACATTTCTTCGTAAAATTTTTTTCACTTTCATCTTATCTATTTTTCTGTCACCTATGAGCTCCAAAGTGTCCAATTTCTCATCTAGAGTATCTCGTCAAGTGTGAAATGATAGACTGAGACTAAATTGGCAACTTTTTTGGAAAATATGATTTTGGCCAAACGCGAAAGGCATAAATTCTGGAAAAATGTCACTTGTGGTCATTTTTATGTTATCTCAATTGTTGCCCCCAGATTGTACAAAAAAGCCAAATCAGACATCCAGTTTAACTACTCTGCATCTAGCGTGTCTATTCATGTGTAAAATAATTGTCTGGGACTCACTGTTTAGTGGTAGGACACAAACAAGTTGTTAGGAACATTTCTTCGTAAAATTTGTTTTTCACTTTTATCTTATCTATTTTTCTGTCACCTATGAGCTCCAAAGTGTCCAAATTTCTCATCTAGAGTATCTCGTCAAGTGTGAAATGATAGACTGAGACTAAATTGGCAACTTTTTTGCAAATATGATTTTGGCCAAACGCGAAAGGCATAAATTCTGGAAAAATGTCACTTGTGGTCATTTTTATGTTATCTCAATTGTTGCCCCCAGATTGTACAAAAAAAAGCCAAATCAGACATCCAGTTTAACTACTCTGCATCTAGCGTGTCTATTCATGTGTAAAATAATTGTCTGGGACTCACTGTTTAGTGGTAGGACACAAAAACAGTTGTTAGGAACATTTCTTCGTAAAATTTGTTTTTCACTTTTATCTTATCTATTTTTCTGTCACCTATGAGCTCCAAAGTGTCCAATTTCTCATCTAGAGTATCTCGTCAAGTGTGAAATGATAGACTGAGACTAAATTGGCAACTTTTTTGCAAAATATTATTTTGGCCAAACGCGAAAGGCATAAATTCTGGAAAAATGTCACTTGTGGTCATTTTTATGTTATCTCAATTGTTGCCCCAGATTGTACAAAAATGCCAAATCAGACATCCAGTTTAACTACTCTGCATCTAGCGTGTCTATTCATGTGTAAAATAATTGTCTGGGACTCACTGTTTAGTGGTAGGACACAAACAAGTTGTTAGGAACATTTCTTCGTAAAATTTGTTTTTCACTTTTATCTTATCTATTTTTTTTCTGTCACCTATGAGCTCCAAAGTGTCCAATTTCTCATCTAGAGTATCTCGTCAAGTGTGAAATGATAGACTGAGACTAAATTGGCAACTTTTTTGCAAATATGATTTTGGCCAAACGCGAAAGGCATAAATTCTGGAAAAATTGTCACTTGTGGTCATTTTTATGTTATCTCAATTGTTGCCCCCCAGATTGTACAAAAAAAATGCAAATCAGACATCCAGTTTAA
This sequence comes from Candidula unifasciata, assembly GCA_905116865.2. Lineage (NCBI taxonomy): Eukaryota > Metazoa > Mollusca > Gastropoda > Stylommatophora > Geomitridae > Candidula > Candidula unifasciata. The sequence continues at coordinate 6,946 of CAJHNH020006150.1, read as the reverse complement.
CTACTCTGCATCTAGCGTGTCTATTCATGTGTAAAATAATTGTCTGGGACTCACTGTTTAGTGGTAGGACACAAACAAGTTGTTAGGAACATTTCTTCGTAAAATTTGTTTTTTCACTTTTATCTTATCTATTTTTCTGTCACCTATGAGCTCCAAAGTGTCCAATTCTCATCTAGAGTATCTCGTCAAGTGTGAAATGATAGACTGAGACTAAATTGGCAACTTTTTTGAAAATATGATTTTGGCCAAACGCGAAAGGCATAAATTCTGGAAAAATGTCACTTGTGGTCATTTTTATGTTATCTCAATTGTTGCCCCCAGATTGTACAAAAAAAGCCAAATCAGACATCCAGTTTAACTACTCTGCATCTAGCGTGTCTATTCATGTGTAAAATAATTGTCTGGGACTCACTGTTTAGTGGTAGGACACAAACAAGTTGTTAGGAACATTTCTTCGTAAAATTTGTTTTTTCACTTTTATCTTATCTATTTTTCTGTCACCTATGAGCTCCAAAGTGTCCAATTTCTCATCTAGAGTATCTCGTCAAGTGTGAAATGATAGACTGAGACTAAATTGGCAACTTTTTTGCAAAATATTATTTTGGCCAAACGCGAAAGGCATAAATTCTGGAAAAATGTCACTTGTGGTCATTTTTATGTTATCTCAATGTTGCCCCCAGATTGTACAAAAAAAATGCCAAATCAGACATCCAGTTTAACTACTCTGCATCTAGCGTGTCTATTCATGTGTAAAATAATTGTCTGGGACTCACTGTTTAGTGGTAGGACACAAACAAGTTGTTAGGAACATTTCTTCGTAAAATTTGTTTTTCACTTTTATCTTATCTATTTTTTCTGTCACCTATGAGCTCCAAAGTGTCCAATTTCTCATCTAGAGTATCTCGTCAAGTGTGAAATGATAGACTGAGACTAAATTGGCAACTTTTTTGCAAATATTATTTTGGCCAAACGCGAAAGGCATAAATTCTGGAAAAATGTCACTTGTGGTCATTTTTATGTTATCTCAATTGTTGCCCCTAGATTGTACAAAAAAGCCAAATCAGACATCCAGTTTAACTACTCTGCATCTAGCATCTAGCGTGTCTATTCATGTGTAAAATAATTGTCTGGGACTTACTTTTTAGTGGTAGGACACAAACAAGTTGTTAGGAACATTTCTTCGTAAAATTTGTTTTTTCACTTTTATCTTATCTATTTTTCTGTCACCACCTATGAGCTCCAAAGTGTCCAAATTCTCATCTAGAGTATCTCGTCAAGTGTGAAATGATAGACTGAGACTAAATTGGCAACTTTTTGGAAAATATGATTTTGGCCAAACGCGAAAGGCATAAATTCTGGAAAAATGTCACTTGTGGTCATTTTTATGTTATCTCAATTGTTGCCCCCCAGATTGTACAAAAATGCCAAATCAGACATCCAGTTTAACTACTCTGCATCTAGCGTGTCTATTCATGTGTAAAATAATTGTCTGGGACTCACTGTTTAGTGGTAGGACACAAACAAGTTGTTAGGAACATTCTTCGTAAAATTTGTTTTTCACTTTTATCTTATCTATTTTTCTGTCACCTATGAGCTCCAAAGTGTCCAATTTCTCATCTAGAGTATCTCGTCAAGTGTGAAATGATAGACTGAGACTAAATTGGCAACTTTTTGGAAAATATGATTTTGGTCAAACGCGAAAGGCATAAATTCTGGAAAAATGTCACCTGTGGTCATTTTTATGTTATCTCAATTGTTGCCCCCAGATTGTACAAAAATGCCAAATCAGACATCCAGTTTAACTACTCTGCATCTAGCGTGTCTATTCATGTGTAAAATAATTGTCTGGGACTCACTGTTTAGTGGTAGGACACAAACAAGTTGTTAGGAACATTTCTTCGAAAAATTTGTTTTTCACTTTTATCTTATCTATTTTTCTGTCACCTATGAGCTCCAAAGTGTCCAATTTCTCATCTAGAGTATCTCGTCAAGTGTGAAATGATAGACTGAGACTAAATTGGCAACTTTTTGCAAATATTATTTAGCAAAAATGCGTAAGGCATAAATTCTTGAAAAATGTCACTTGTGGTCACATTTATGTTATCTCAATTGTTGCACCCAGATTGTACAAAAATGCCAAATCAGACATCCAGTTTAACTACTCTGCATCTAGCGTGTCTATTCATGTGTAAAATAATTGTCTGGGACTCACTGTTTAGTGGTAGGACACAAACAAGTTGTTAGGAACATTTCTTCGTAAAATTTGTTTTTCACTTTTATCTTATCTATTTTTTTTTCTGTCACCTATGAGCTCCAAAGTGTCCAATTTCTCATCTAGAGTATCTCGTCAAGTGTGAAATGATAGACTGAGACTAAATTGGCAACTTTTTTGCAAATATGATTTTGGCCAAACGCGAAAGGCATAAATTCTGCAAAATTGTCACTTGTGGTCATTTTTATGTTATCTCAATTGTTGCCCCCAGATTGTACAAAAAAGCCAAATCAGACATCCAGTTTAACTACTCTGCATCTAGCGTGTCTATTCATGTGTAAAATAATTGTCTGGGACTCACTGTTTAGTGGTAGGACACAAACAAGTTGTTAGGAACATTTCTTCGTAAAATTTGTTTTTCACTTTTATCTTATCTATTTTTTTTGTCACCTATGAGCTCCAAAGTGTCCAATTTCTCATCTAGAGTATCTCGTCAAGTGTGAAATGATAGACTGAGACTAAATTGGCAACTTTTTTGCAAAATATGATTTTGGCCAAACGCGAAAGGCATAAATTCTGGAAAAATGTCACTTGTGGTCATTTTTATGTTATCTCAATTGTTGCCCCCAGATTGTACAAAAATGCCAAATCAGACATCCAGTTTAACTACTCTGCATCTAGCGTGTCTATTCATGTGTAAAATAATTGTCTGGGACTCACTGTTTAGTGGTAGGACACAAACAAGTTGTTAGGAACATTTCTTCGTAAAATTTGTTTTTTCACTTTTATCTTATCTATTTTTCTGTCACCTATGAGCTCCAAAGTGTCCAATTTCTCATCTAGAGTATCTCGTCAAGTGTGAAATGATAGACTGAGACTAAATTGGCAACTTTTTTGCAAATATGATTTTAGCCAAACGCGAAAGGCATAAATTCTGCAAAATTGTCACTTGTGGTCATTTTTATGTTATCTCAATTGTTGCCCCCAGATTGTACAAAAAAAGCCACATCAGACATCCAGTTTAACTACTCTGCATCTAGCGTGTCTATTCATGTGTAAAATAATTGTCTGGGACTCACTGTTTAGTGGTAGGACACAAACAAGTTGTTAGGAACATTTCTTCGTAAAATTTGTTTTTCACTTTTATCTTATCTATTTTTCTGTCACCTATGAGCTCCAAAGTGTCCAATTTCTCATCTAGAGTATCTCGTCAAGTGTGAAATGATAGACTGAGACTAAATTGGCAACTTTAAAAAAATATTATTTTGGCTAAACGCGTAAGGCATAAATTCTGCAAAAATGTCACTTGTGGTCATTTTTATGTTATCTCAATTGTTGCCCCCAGATTGTAAAAAAACAGCCAAATCAGACATCCAGTTTAACTACTCTGCATCTAGCGCGTCTATTCATATGTAAAATAATTGTCTAGGACTCACTGTTTAGTGGTAGGACACACACAAACAAGTTGTTAGGAACATTTCTTCGTAAAATTTGTTTTTCACTTTTATCTTATCTATTTTTCTGTCACCTATGAGCTCCAAAGTGTCCAATTTCTCATCTAGAGTATCTCATCAAGTGTGAAATGATAGACTGAGACTAAATTGGCAACTTTTTCGAAAATATGATTTTGGCCAAACGCGAAAGGCATAAATTCTGGAAAAATGTCACTTGTGGTCATTTTTATGTTATCTCAATTGTTGCCCCCAGATTGTACAAAAATGCCAAATCAGACATCCAGTTTACTTACTCTGCATCTAGCGTGTCTATTCATGTGTAAAATAATTGTCTGGGACTCACTGTTTAGTGGTAGGACACAAACAAGTTGTTAGGAACATTTCTTCGTAAAATTTGTTTTTCACTTTTATCTTATCTATTTTTCTGTCACCTATGAGCTCCAAAGTGTCCAATTTCTCATCTAGAGTATCTCGTCAAGTGTGAAATGATAGACTGAGACTAAATTGGCAACTTTTTTGCAAAATATGATTTTGGCCAAACGCGAAAGGCATAAATTCTGGAAAAATGTCACTTGTGGTCATTTTTATGTTATCTCAATTGTTGAACCCAGATTGTACAAAAATGCCAAATCAGACATCCAGTTTAACTACTCTGCATCTAGCGTGTCTATTCATGTGTAAAATAATTGTCTGGGACTCACTGTTTAGTGGTAGGACACAAACAAGTTGTTAGGAACATTTCTTCGTAAAATTTGTTTTTCACTTTTTATCTTATCTATTTTTCTGTCACCTATGAGCTCCAAAGTGTCCAATTTCTCATCTAGAGTATCTCGTCAAGTGTGAAATGATAGACTGAGACTAAATTGGCAACTTTTTTGCAAATATTATTTTGGCCAAACGCGTAAGGCATAAATTCTGCAAAAATGTCACTTGTGGTCATTTTTATGTTATCTCAATTGTTGCCCCCAGATTGTACAAAAAAGCCAAATCAGACATCCAGTTTAACCTATCTGCATCTCTAGCGTGTCTATTCATGTGTAAAATAATTGTCTGGGACTCACTGTTTAGTGGTAGGACACAAACAAGTTGTTAGGAACATTTCTTCGTAAAATTTGTTTTTTTCACTTTATCTTATCTATTTTTTTGTCACCTATGAGCTCCAAAGTGTCCAATTTCTCATCTAGAGTATCTCGTCAAGTGTGAAATGATAGACTGAGACTAAATTGGCAACTTTTTTGGAAAATATGATTTTGGCCAAACGCGAAAGGCATAAATTCTGGAAAAATGTCACTTGTGGTCATTTTTATGTTATCTCAATTGTTGCCCCCAGATTGTACAAAAAATGCCTAATCAGACATCCAGTTTAACTACTCTGCATCTAGCGTGTCTATTCATGTGTAAAATAATTGTCTGGGACTCACTGTTTAGTGGTAGGACACAAACAAGTTGTTAGGAACATTTCTTCGTAAAATTTGTTTTTCACTTTTATCTTATCTATTTTTTTTTGTCACCTATGAGCTCCAAAGTGTCCAATTTCTCATCTAGAGTATCTCGTCAAGTGTGAAATGATAGACTGAGACTAAATTGGCAACTTTTTTGAAAATATGATTTTGGCCAAACGCGAAAGGCATAAATTCTGGAAAAATTGTCACTTGTGGTCATTTTTATGTTATCTCAATTGTTGCCCCCAGATTGTAAAAAAAAAAGCCAAATCAGACATCCAGTTTAACTACTCTGCATCTAGCGTGTCTATTCATGTGTAAAATAATTGTCTGGGACTCACTGTTTAGTGGTAGGACACAAACAAGTTGTTAGGAACATTTCTTCGTAAAATTTGTTTTTCACTTTTATCTTATCTATTTTTCTGTCACCTATGAGCTCCAAAGTGTCCAATTTCTCATCTAGAGTATCTCGTCAAGTGTGAAATGATAGACTGAGACTAAATTGGCAACTTTTTGGAAAATATGATTTTGGCCAAACGCGAAAGGCATAAATTCTGCAAAATTGTCACTTGTGGTCATTTTTATGTTTTCTCAATTGTTGCCCCTAGATTGTACAAAAAAGCCAAATCAGACATCCAGTTTAACTACTCTGCATCTAGCGTGTCTATTCATGTGTAAAATAATTGTCTGGGACTCACTGTTTAGTGGTAGGACACAAACAAGTTGTTAGGAACATTTCTTCGTAAAATTTGTTTTTCACTTTTATCTTATCTATTTTTTTGTGTCACCTATGAGCTCCAAAGTGTCCAATTTCTCATCTAGAGTATCTCGTCAAGTGTGAAATGATAGACTGAGACTAAATTGGCAACTTTTTTGAAAATATGATTTTGGCCAAACGCGAAAGGCATAAATTCTGGAAAAATGTCACTTGTGGTCATTTTTATGTTATCTCAATTGTTGAACCCAGATTGTACAAAAATGCCAAATCAGACATCCAGTTTAACTACTCTGCATCTAGCGTGTCTATTCATGTGTAAAATAATTGTCTGGGACTCACTGTTTAGTGGTAGGACACAAACAAGTTGTTAGGAACATTTCTTCGTAAAATTTGTTTTTCACTTTTATCTTATCTATTTTTCTGTCACCTATGAGCTCCAAAGTGTCCAATTTCTCATCTAGAGTATCTCGTCAAGTGTGAAATGATAGACTGAGACTAAATTGGCAACTTTTTTGGAAAATATGATTTTGGCCAAACGCGTAAGGCATAAATTCTGGAAAAATGTCACTTGTGGTCATTTTTATGTTATCTCAATTGTTGCCCCCAGATTGTACCAAAATGCCAAATCAGACATTCAGTTTACCTACTCTGCATCTAGCGTGTCTATTCATGTGTAAAATAATTGTCTGGGACTCAATGTTTAGTGGTAGGACACAAACAAGTTGTTAGGAACAATTCTTCGTAAAATTTGTTTATTCACTTTTATCTTATCTATTTTTCTGTCACCTATGAGCTCCAAAGTGTCCAGTTTCTCATCTAGAGTATCTCGTCAAGTGTGAAATGATAGACTGAGACAAAATTGGCAACTTTTTGGAAAATATGATTTTGGCCAAACGCGAAAGGCCTAAATTCTGGAAAAATGTCACTTGTATTCATTTTTATGTTATCTCAATTGTTGAACCCAGATTGTACAAAAATGCCAAATCAGACATCCAGTTTAACTACTCTGCATCTAGCGTGTCTATTCATGTGTAAAATTATTGTCTGGGACTCACTGTTTAGTGGTAGGACACAAACAAGTTGTTAGGAACATTTATACGTAAAATTTGTTTTTCACTTT
>CAJHNH020006149.1:0-14655 GCA_905116865.2 Candidula unifasciata | reverse complement strand
GAAAATAACTGAAAACGGAGGTAATGGTCACATGAGAGAACTGAATACCACTACAGTTAGATATCAAAATAGTAGGTTGGAATACGGATGTATTGTCCGGTGGAAATTTCCGGTTGTTCGTCCACTTCTAAATGTTGACCTTGTTCCAGAAATTGAGTCTGGCATGCAACATACATTCTGCAGATGTGGCTCATACGTGTTCAGATTGTTGGTTCCTAATTAGTCGCCGTATACGACATGCTTGTTAGGGGGCGGCGGTGCTGTTCTCCTGCTCTCGAAAATAGGGCTGCGGAACTTACATGGATCTTCTTCTTCTTCTTTACTTACTCTGTTACCACTTCGGGTGTCGAAGGAGACATAAGGTTCTGTTTCGTGCTCTTCTTGAGCAGGGGCTCTCAACCTTCTTAATGTCGCTCTCTTGAATACAGTTCCTCATATTGTGGCGACCCCCAGCCATTTAACTATTTTTGTCGCTTCTTCATAGCTTCACTGAATATGTGTTTTGCGATGGTCTTCGGCAACCCCTGTGAAAAAGTCGCTTGACCCACACAAAAAAGTGTCGCGACCCACACGTTGAGATCCGTTTCTGTAGAGTTGCTCAAATATTTTCTTTCCATTTCTTTCTTGGTCTTCGTTGTGCTGTAGTCCTCTCTCTTCGTTTTGTCTTACGCTAAATAAGAGCTAGACATGCCAGATTTGGACATTATCAAAGGCTAACCTTCATCAAATTAACACCTGCGTGAAAAAATCCGCCAGCTCAACCATCCGAGACAAAGTTAGAAATGATATTATCAGACAGACTGTAGGAACAACACCAAGCAGTAGATTCACTGAGAAAGGGAAGATCAAATGATTTGGTCATCTAGTAAGAATGCAGCCAGAACAACTACGCAGGCGCTACACATGGAAGAATCTGAGGTAAAACCGAAAGGCCGCCGTAGAAGAATATGGATTGAGAACACTAAAGGGCTTCTACATCGATACGGAATGACAATTGCCAACGCTGCCCATCTAGCAATGGATCGCAAACTGTTCCAACGCTTAACGGCAGAAGTGGAAATTGATGCTGATGATACAAGGTATGGCCGTGTTCTGTGCTTGCTATTTTCCCAACGCTTGCCTAACCCCAAAGAGGAATATTTGAAGTTGCCGAAAGCTAGGGATCTTATGCAATAAATCGCACTCATTCAATGTCCGAAAGAGGGTGCTAAAACGTTTAATAGAACCTGTTCTGCTGTATGGCAGCAAATCTTGGAATGTCCGTGAACAAACTGGAAAGAATTTGGAAGCAACAGAAGTGTAGTTTCTGAGACGAATGAAAGTAGATCTTTATATACAACAATAAGAAAGAGCGAAACACTGTTCTTTGGCCACATAATGAGAAGGGAGACACCAGAGAACGTCGTGACAACCGAAAAGATCAGTCGGAAAAGGGGTAGAGGCAGAACAAGAGAGATGATGCTGGATGTGCTGAAACAATGGCATGGAGGGATATCATCAAGAGAGCTGTTTCAGGCAACCAGGGATCGTGATCTGTGGAGATGCATGAGCGCCTAGGCCAGTTGGCAGGGAACATGATGATGATGAAAGCTAGGGAACCAACACTGTGATGAGTTGGCATGTCTTCGCCTGCACCGTTGGTCATGTTTAAACAACCACTAAATCCGAAAACAAAATGTGACATGCGGATATGTCGGGAGACAAAGATCTCTTCAAAAACTGGTGCCTTGAATGTCTTGTCTCCTGGCCTGTGTCACTAATCCTCTAAACATTGTTCGTGGTTTCAGCTCGAACCTTTTGTTGACTTTGTCACAACAGCACTGTTCCCTTGACCTGCTGTGATCTCTAAAGGCCAAGTCGGATTATCTCCACTTGAGGCTATACCGTGCACATTACCTGGTTAGGGTGACCGTTTTCACCGGGCAGCCTCGTGTTTTAGAGGGGTCCCAGCTCTCCCATCGGTATGAACAAAACCTGGCCAATCGTTCCTCTTTGTTTTGTTCCCCGTCTGTGTTCCGCCACCCTATTGAAGGAAAAACAAAAACAGACGACTAATTGGAAGCTTCCTTCGAAGTCGGAGTGCACCTGCCTGACAGGCAAGGAACCAACAGTCTGCAATACTAATATGTCAGGTCTGTAAAACGGATGCTCATGCAACACTCAGATTCTGGAAGAGGACTACAGCCCAGAAGTGGACGAATAATCAGAACCTTCGGCTAGAGTTTACAGTTGGGGACGCAAAGGGGGAGGGAGGGGGGGGGGGTGGAGGTATAAATGATGTCCCGTTTTCAACTTAAGATATTACGACCACTATAGACTTGGTCCAGAGCCGCTTGGAGAAGTGAATACTCTACCACAGTTGTGCAGTTGTGTTGTTGCTATTATTGTTGTTGTAATACAAAACAATAAATTGCCACTTAACCAGCTAGGTGACTCCAGACATTAATACAAACTAGGATCTAAGCCATATTCAGACTAAGTACAGGGCACAATAGACTTTGCCCACGTATGTTCTTTTTCTTCTTTCCGTTCAGTTTTGTATACCCAGGTCAGACCATTAGGTGGGTTACCTCTATAAACTCGCATGTCAGCTGCAGGTCCTTTCATGGTTCCCCATAGCTTGCTCTACACACTTTGCTCTTGAGGCCAGGTTCCTTTCTGAAGTTGTAGGTAGAGTGGGCAGGTCTGCAGAATGTGCTCAGGTGTTTTTGGTCCTGTCTGACATTCACACTGTGGGGACTGTAGTCTTTTTTTTATGCATGTGGTAGTCGAGCCTGTTGTTCAGTATAGGCAATAGAGAGATGTGTCCCTGTAACTTGGTACCAGAAAATGTTAAGCATGTACTTCCAGATTTAAACTGTATGCCGCGAACAGAAGCAGCCTGACCTGTTTCAGCCTCAATCAAAACTAAGCTGTATGACACACAAGGAAGAAATGTACTGCACGACAGCATTTCATCAGTGATTCTGACCTCGTCATATACGGTTTTCTGAAGAAAAAAAAAAAAAGGCAGAAGAAGATGAAGAAGAACAATAAACAATAATTTCTTCTTGGCATTCGGTTTCGTATGCTCAGATCAGACCATCAGGTGGGTTGCTCAATGAACACGCATGTCAGCTGCAGGTCCTTCAAGGTTCAAGAAAGAGATGAATAGCTGTGATGATCCCTCAGCTAGATGTTGCCCCTCCTCCGCTCCTTGGAGGTGCAGTTGTGTGCCCATCTCATGTATGAGACTGGTGACTTTTCTCAGACTCCCCAGTAGTTGCAGACGTGCTTTGGTAGAAAAATCGTCACTTTCAACCAGCATCCCTGAAGCGGGAGCTGTAGGTTATAATTGTGACTAGGTTATGTGCGTCTAATAATATAGCTTAGCATTGCACGCCACCAAGAGCCCTTAAAAGACTACTGCAGTGTTGATGACCAGCGACGAAGTCGTCTACCAGCGAGCCAGTGGGCAACTGTCCCCTGTTGGGTGGATAAGAGTTCTGGGCGATCAAGTGGAAGGCTTTAGGTAGGTCAAAGAGGGACAGGTAGCAACAGGTGTATTCTTCCAAACAATAATACGATCGATTTTCTAAACGTTTTCTTTCTTACTATATTATCTTTCTCTTTTGAGTTGGGCAAGTACAAAAATTTGATTTTTCTGCTATCCTGTCTCCCCGAAATAATGATGAACGAAGGTCTGTCAGCGGTGAGGGAAGCAAATGATGGATGATGAAACGGGGGCAGCTGTCAGTTGGTTCTGGAAGAGAGCAGCAGACTGGTTATTGTGCTGGCTAATCTTAGAGACAGGCTGAAACAATTCTTGGTGTAACACATCGGTTTGTCTTCTCACTGGGTGGCCTGTCTTACTCATTTATAGGTGGAACGTTAAAGAAAGAAGTAATGGGTTAGAGAGATCAGAAGAAATGTTGGAAGAAACAAGAAGAAAGAAAACAGAAAATTTGAAGGAAAAGAATAATCTTCTTCACCTTCTCTCTCTCTCCCTCTTCTCTCTCTCTCTCTCTCTCTCTCTCTCTCTCTCTCTCTCTCTCTCTCTCTCTCTGTGTGTGTGTGTGTGTCTCTCTCTCTGTCTGTCTGTCTGTCTCTCTCTCTCTCTCTCTCTCTCTCTCTCTCTCTCTCTCTCTCTCTCTCTCTCTCTCTCTCTCTCTCTCTCTCTCTCTCTTTCTCATTGAAGAACAAAAATAATTCGATCGCGTTAAGGCATTTCAGCTCCTCATAGCTGTTGCCTATATTTGCGATCTTTATTGTGTAGGACTTGTTCAGATATGGTTTATTTTGATTCCATTATGTTTTATTTTCATTAGACGTTTTAGTTGATGTTGGTTCTTCCTTCTATAGCATTGTTTAAATGTCGGTATTGGTGTCTAAGGAGGTAGTGTTCTTCTATTCCTTCCTGTTGTGTGGTTTGGTTTCGTTCCTGATAATGCCAGGACACATCTAGAGGCAATTATTAAGTTGTGGCATTTCAGTTCCATCCTGCCGCCGTCATTTGCGAGGTTGCTGATTGGTTGAATCTTTCTTCTGTTGTCCTTTTCCACTCTCACTTGTTGCTATCTAGGTTTCTGGTATACAGTGATGGTTAGTTCTAACTCGGACTTTTCTGTAATCTTATCTTTCCTTTCTTCCTGTTGTTTCTTCTTCTTGGCTTTCACCGACTGTGCTCCACTTCTAAATTTTGATCTTATTCCTGGACTTGAGTTTTGCTTGCATATCCATTTTACAGATTTGGCTTATCTTTATGCAGACTGTTGGTTTCAAGCAGATGCATACCGACTTTAGAGGAAATACCCCTAAATAGTCGCCTAGTCCTGTATACTTGTTATGGAACAGTGGGTCTATATTTCCTCCCTAAAATGTGGCCACGGAACCCACGCGGTGAATCAGAAAAAAATAAGAATGAAGAAAAAAGGACGATAAATGTGTGTATAAACATATATATATATATATATATATATATATGTGTGTGTGTGTGTGTGTGTGTGTGTGTGTGTAAATGTTTGTGTATATATGTGTGTATGTGTGTGCGCGCGCGTATATATGCATAAATAAAGCAAGAAAACAAAAGTAATGTTTTCCTTGGAAGGCACTGATAAAAATCAAATTGTCTTACTGACTAGTGACTCAAATGAGCTCAGAGTTTCAGGGGCCTTTGAAGAAGTAGCAAACATTGGCAGATAGGTACTTGCATCTGTTGAACGTTGTGTGTCAGATGTGTAACAATAAGGGTTATCATGAGGGCCAATAGATTGCAGTGACAGAGAGAGAGAGAGAGAGAGAGAGAGAGAGAGAGAGAGAGAGAGAGAGAGAGAGAGAGAGAGAGAGAGAGAGAGAGAGAAAGAGAGAGAATGGAAGGTAACAAAAAGACAATCATTGTGAACACAAAAGAGTTGAATGGATGTAAACCACAAAGCAGACCGGGAATAAGAAGGAGAGATAATAAACAGCAAGACCTGTGAACCAGTGTTGCCACTTTTCTTTGACAAAAAATATCCAAAACGGTGTCAAAAAATATCTAAAAAGATCTAATTCTGCGTGGAAAAGATCTAGACAAAACATCCAAATTGAAAAAGTCAAAAATTACATAGCTTTTGTTATGACTTACCCTACATAATTATGTCCTCACCTTCACTGATGTCTGCCTCACAAGATCCACAGCATAAACTTAGTTTGGATAATGAAGTTAAAGCTTCAGATCCAAAATGACCCTGGTATGCTTTAGCTGTTCAAATTTCTTTATAAGTGGAACAGTAGGCATATTTCTCTAGTCTCATCAGGCCGAATTTTAATGGCAGGATAGCATTTAAGAGGTCAAATTTAATCCTGTTTTTCAGGTTATATTTGATATAATTCCTAGCACTGAAAACTCTTTCTACGTCAGCATTTGAGTGGGGTAATATTATGGTGGACATGGCGCTTTAAAGAGCTTACAGAATGGACTTGTTGAGGAATCTTTAAATTGTCTCACTTCACTCCAAAATGCTTTAGTTTCTGTTTTGTTTGTCCATTCAGCTAACTTTATTTTGGTTAACTGATATTCTGCTTCCGCGACACTATTATCAGTAGCCCCTAAAAATTTCATAACTTCACAATATTTAGGTATGTCCTTTATTGGCTGAAGTATGTTGCTCACAGAAAAAAGTGAAATATTTTTCAAAACATTTAGATTTTCAGGAAGTCTCTGCTTCAAAAATGAGATAAGGAAATCTTGACAGTGTTCTCTTAAGTTGTTCTCTTCATTCTCTGTTAACAGTCCTTTTGTTTTTAAATCATCAATTTTTGATTCGATTTGATATCCAAGGTGTGGCTTAGGAGCCAAATAGCTCTCTATAGTGCAAGTGAGCAAATCAGCTTTAAAAGTTGGCAACACCAGTCTTTTACCGAGTGAAATAGCAAGATGAGATCATCAAGGAATTTAACTTTATCAACAAGTTTAGATTCGGACAGTTTATTAACTTTTTGCACTTCCATTAGAATAGGTTATAAAATGAGAATGAATGACACATTTTTTTAATCACTGTAAATTCCATATTTCAGCTGTGTAGCACTTTTCACTTTGTCTTGTTATTTCAAAGTGTGTCTTCAACTTCAGCCATTGCTGCATAATTCTTTCAACAGCTGGTTAAATTGATAACCATCTAGTTTTGCAATCTGACATAATTTTTGGTGGTGTGGAACCATCATTTAAGGCTGTATATAGTGTATTGAATTGCTGTTGTCTGACAAATGATTTGGAAAACCAGTAAAGTGTTTCAGCAATAAGGTATTCCAAATTCCTTGGTAAATATTTAGATGAAGCATGTGATAATGCTAGCTGCAATGAATGACGCATACATTTTATAAATATTGATGGGTTAGCTTCCTTCAACTTGGCATAAACGCCATTGTTCATACCAACCATCCCTGAGACATTATCAGTACCAATTACAGCCAAATTCTTCAAGCCTAACTGTTTGCTGATTAAAAGGTCCTTCAGTTCATAAACTATACTTTCTACACCACACTTTTCAAATTGAACTAGTCCAAGATTTTTTACAAATCGATCAATTGGTCACAGTTTGAAATTGCGCAGTGACAAATAAAAAACATTGCGACTGATACTTCAACTTTTGATGATTCATTTATCAGTATAGTTCTGAAAACAGATGTCAGCCATGTAATATCTTTAAATGAAACTGCAGTTTTATGCTTTTTAAGTCTCTGCATGACTCTTTGAGTTTTGTATTTTCGCTTTAATTTCACACTTACAGAACTTACAACAAGCTTTGGTCATATCCCCGGTTTTTAATTTTGTCATCATGCACCCACTCTTTCCAAATTTTTTGCTCATACTTTACTTTTGGCATGTTGAAAGGTTTTTTCAAAGTGAAAGCCACATAAGAAGGTGAGCAATTATTTTTTTAAAACACATGAAAAAGAAACGCAAAGTCAGCACAGTGAGGATACGGTTGAAACAAAGTTAGTATGATTTACGCGCGTTTTTATTAATCAGTACCTTGGCTGTCAGATATTTGTGCGTTGACCCCAGTGAGAGTTCAAAGTTCAAGTAATGGCAGTTGTCACAATGTACGTGCCAGACCAAAACAAAAATATTGTAGTAAATATTTTACACAGTAATTATTAAATTGACAATGAAAGAAAAAAAAATCTATAAAATATCTAACTCCATATGAAAATAATCTAGAAAAATATTTAGGATCTAAACGTCAAAAACAGTATCTAAATGCAATGAAAAAGATCTAAATTTGGATATAAAAGATTCAAAGTGGCAACACTGCTGTGAACATTGGGAGTCCCTAACTGGGAAGATTTTTTTTTTTTTTAACGTATCCAGAAACCATGAGTTGTAAACCCTTTGGCTCGGTACTATGGATATCGCAACCCTTCGGCATTGATTCCATTATAGGTACTGTTAATCTGGGAGAAATGTGGCTTTTCTGCCTACCCCCGGGAGTGAACCCGGACCACAAGGAGTTCGTCACCCGGCCGCCGCGAAAGTCAGGTTTAACCAACTTCGCTAGAGAGCCGGGCAACTGGGAAGATAAATCTAGTCGCATAGATGAATGGAGGCGGTGATATTTGTAGCGATGAATCTCATCGACTGGGAATGCCGAAGAAGAAAAAGAAGTAGTAGTAGTATTAGCAGTAGCAGTAGCAGCATCAGGCGTAGCCGTCGCCGCCATCGTAGTCGAAGAAGAAGAAACCTCATGCACTAACGGGAAAGCCAAGGAGCAGCTGACTTTTTCTTCTTCTTTTTCTTCTTTTTCTTCTTCTTTTTCTTCTTCTTCTTCTTCTTCTTCTTCTTCTTCTTCTTCTTCTTCTTCTTCTTCTTCTTCTTTTCCTTCCTTCCTTCCTTCCTTCCTTCCTTCCTTCCTTCCTTCCTTCCTTCCTTCCTTCCTTCCTTCCTTCCTTCCTTCCTTCCTTCCTTCCTTTTCTTCTTCTTCACGTTCACTGGCTGTAAACTCTGGCGGAAAGTTCTGGTTGTTTGTCCACCTCTGGACTTTAGTTTTCTTCCAGAACCTGAGTGTTGCGCGCCTATCCGTTCAAGAGATCTGACTTAATTGTATCAGACTTTTGGTTCCTTGCCTCTCAGGCAGATTCCTTCGACTCCGACGAAATGATTGACTAGTTAGTTTACTCTTACGACATGCTTGTTGAGAAGGAAGTGGGTCTGTTCTTGTTCTCCCCCACAGTGGAACCCTGGAACGCACACGGGGGGAGGGGGGAGGGGAAAGACTGAGTTCATATCGTTTTGTCTGCCCCTCCGTCTGCCTGTCTTGCGTTTCTAAGCTGTTAATGTAGCAAATACTTTACCGAGCACTGTTGCTATTCTTTCTAGCAGTCCCACATAAGAGAACAAAGATAATCCCCTTAGAGGCAATGAAATGTGACGACTATTTGTGAACTGTTGTTTTAGTCCCCGCATAGAATTTCCAAAAGTTCACAATGTCAACACTGAAAAGCGGTTTCCATTCAAGAAAACACATCTCATGTGAGGCGTGGGAGGCGGGTGTTTGGTTACTGCAAGTTTGAAGTCTCTTGTTTGAAAGTGAGGTGGGTTGACATATATAGCTGAGGGTTTTCGTTTTAGGAGAATTGATGTTTGTTTTGTTACAGTAGGTCGAGTACAATAAGTTCATTTGTGAGTTCGGTCCCTTTAGCAAAAGCTAGTCCCCGTTAGAACTCTGGTGGAAGAGGGAAAGGGGGGGGGGGGAGGGAGGGTCCCGTGGTGTAGCTACTAGACGTTCGCCTGCGGTTGGAAGGTCGTGGGTTCTAGTCTTGCCAGAGCCTTAAATGGATATCAGGTATAGTCCTGGGAAGTAAACGTGGCCGGAATAATGTTGACCACGTCACCCACAGAGTGCCGATTGTTTTTTGGAATGTTTGTTTTTATCCCGGGATGGCGCTGTCAACCTTTAAGTAGCAGCTCAGAGCGGACACGCCGATCGATCAGGTGTCCGTCTTCGCCAGCCTGTTTAAATATCCGTCGCTTGAATATGTCTGTGGCGCGCAGGGTTCAAATCCCAAGCTAAGCTGGGGAAAAAACGCATCAGTGTATAAGCAAAGAACAAAACACAAAAACCTAAGAATAATAAACAGTAAACATTTTGTAGTTACATTTAACCACTTTTGTATAAGAATATATTTAAAAAGAAAGATTTAAAAAAAAAGAATGATTATAAAATCTGAACCCAAGGCGTCACAAAAAAACCCAGATCTTGGGGTAAGGGGGGGGGGGCGGTGGGGACCAGTATTGGTAACCCTTATGGCGCTAAAAACGACAAAATAGTAATCTTTGTACGAGGAAGTGTCAAATATACTTTCCCACAGTCGATGCCGGGATCAGCCGATCGCACATTTCCGCAGGCCTATCTGTCACATCTCTCTCTCTCTCTCTCTCTCTCTCTCTCTCTCTCTCTCTCTCTCTCTCTCTCTCTCTCTCTCTCTCTCTCCCCCCCTACCATCACTACCTCTTTCCCGCAGACACACACTGTTGGCCACCAAGTCTAACTTGTCTAATTTGGACTGAGACCACGTCACTCGACCTAAATTCGCCGAGTCCGTGAAATACAAAAACCCACCGTGGGACTTCTCTAACCCGTTATCGTCTCTTCTATCTGGGTGTATATTTTTAGTAAGTGCAACGATTAGATGATAACGAAGAGCCAGCAAGAGGTGAGAACTCACCGGTATGTGCGTCTTGTCGTGTTGCGATAACGAACGACCGGGTGTCGGGTCATTATCCTGTCGTCGGGACCTAGCGGTAATATATCATTGCTGATTCTGTCTTCTTGCTAGAACCTGGGGGCTGCGTGGTCTCGAGGCATGTGCCTGCTTCGAGTGCTAGAGGTTCCGGGTTCAATCCCCGGTGAGGGCAGGCATTTTTTCATGTGGACTTCGACTTCTAGTAATTCCTCCTGGTCTCTGGGTAGTGAGATCGGACGCCCGTGTGCATTGTTGCTCACTTAAAAAATCCCTTGGCAGTTGGTAATCGAAAAGAGTAGCCTAACGGCGCTGCCCGGACAACATTTGGAGTTAAAAATCTACCTAAAGTATTTCAGGATCCTCGCCGGTGTTACAGAGCCTGTGCACTGTACTGAGCTACTTCGGACTCAAGACTTGAGTTGGAAGAAGAACGGAGCACATTTGGGTTAGTACCCTTGTGCCGTGATGTTGATCCGTTGTTCAAACCTCAGTAACCGCCCGGCTCGCTAGCGTAGTTTGGCTAAATCGGATTACGCGGTGACCGGGTGACGAACTCCTTGTGGTCAGGGTTCACTCCCGGGGTAGGCAGAAAAGCCACATTTCTCCCAGATTTACGGTATTTACAATGGGATCAAGGCCGAAAGGTTGCGATGTCCATAATACCGAGCCTAAGGGTTAACAACTCATGGCTTCTGGATACTAAAACAAACCTCAGTAACCACATTCACTGTTCTCATTCAGGAATTGATGACGGTGAGGACATCGACCGTGACCTTTTGACTGGCATCTACGAGAGGGTGAAATCACAGGAGTTCAAGAATGGGGTCGATCAGGTCACACAGGTCATGAAGGTGGAGCAGACAATCATTGGCAAGAAACCCGTGAGTACATTCAGTCTCTGTTGTTGTGTATGTGTGATGGGTGACTTGTTGTCTGGGCATCAGTCTCTGTTGTTGCGTATGTGTGATGTGTAGTGTGTTGTCTGGGCATCAGTCTCTATTGTATGTATGTGTGATGTGTAGTGTGTTTGTTGTCTGGGCATCAGTCTCTATTGTTGTGTACGTGTGGAGTGTTGTCTGGAGATCTGTCTCTATTGTTGTGTATGTGTGGTGTGTAGTGTGTTGTCTGGGCATCAGTCTCTATTGTTGTGTACGTGTAGTGTGTTGTCTGGAGATCTGTCTCTCTTGATGTGTCCTTGTGGTGTGTAGTGTGTTGTCTGGGCATCAGTCTCTATTGTTGTGTACGTGTGGTGTGTAGTGTGTTGTCTGGAGATCTGTCTCTCTTGTTGTGAGGGTGAGAGGCGCAGCTTATTGTCTGAGAAAGATTGGTGGATCTCTTTTTTATGCAGTTTGTAAATAGTTTCACGCGTTGTGTACTAGATATGTGTCCCGAACCCACCATATGAGTATGCAAGATCAGAAATTGACAACTGTGTCAGTTTTCATAGAATACAAGGCAGATAAGAAGTTCCACTTGTGGGTTCCCGGGGCCCTATTATAGGAAAAACAACAGAATAAACCCACTGCTTACCCAAAAGCATGTCGTAAGAGTCGACTAATTAGGAGCTTTCTTTGAAGTAGGAGTGCATCTGTCTAAGAGGCAAGGAACCAACAGTCTGCATACAGATTATTCAGATATGTCAAACGGATGCACACGCAACACTCAGGTTCTGGAATAGGAGTGCAGTCCAGAAGTGGACGAACAAACATAACTTTCCACCAGAGTTTACAGCTGGTGAACGCGAAGAAGAAGAAGATTAGACGTTGTCCGTTATCTGTTACAGTGTGTGAAAGTGCACTTCATCAAGCCGTGTGTGCAGTCATCTGATATCCGTGTAGAGAGGGTGAGTGTTTCCTGCGTGATTGCCCAACAGTACAAGCCGGGGATCTGCTCGCGGCTAGAGCTTTAAGTGCTCATCTGTAGATTTGTTTTCTGACAAGTACTTGGTCGTGATGTTGCAGCACACTGGTCGGTGTGGTGCAGCACACTGGTCGGTATGGGGCAGCACACTGGTCGGTATGGGGCAGCACACTGGTCGGTATGGGGCGCACACTGGTCGGTATGGGGCAGCACACTGGTCGGTATGGTGCAGCTCACTGGTCGGTGTGGGGCAGCACACTGGTCGGTGTGGGGCAGCACACTGGTCGGTATGGGACAGCACACTGGTCGGTATGGGGCAGCACACTGGTCGGTGTGGGGCAGCACACTGGTCAGTATGGGGCAGCACACTGGTCGGTATGGGGCAGCACACTGGTCGGTATGGGGCAGCACACTGGTCGGTGTGGGGCAGCACACTGCTGTCTCATTTAAGGGTTGGTCGCAAGCTGGGGCAGATTACACACAGACACACAGTTATGTGTGTGTATACATATATCTGTATAGACATACCAACATACATATACACACAAACATGTGTGTTAGTACATACATACATGCATACTACATGCATACACACATGCATACACACATGCATAACACACATGCATACACACATGCATACACACATGCATACATACATACATACATACTACATACATACATACATACAATACATACATACATACTACATACATACATACATACATACATACATACATACATACATACATACATACATACATACATACATGACATACATACATACAATACATACATACATACATACATACATACATACATACATACATACATACATACATACATACATACATACATACATACATACATACATACATACATACATACATACATACATACATACATACATACATACATACATACATTACATACATACATACATACATACATACATACATACATACATACATACATACATACATACATACATACATACATACCTACATACATACATACTACCATAACATACATAACATCCATACATACATACATACATACATACATACATACATACATACATACATACATACATACATACATACATACATACATACATACATACATACATACATACATACATACATACATACATACATACATACATACATACATACATACATACATACATACATACATACATAATGAGGAGACTGCATAAGAAAATGGAAGAAGAGATTAATGTAGCTCAGGCTGGATTTAGACAGGGAAGAGGAACAAGAGATCATATATTCAACATGCGTTTAATAATAGAGAAGTGTAGAGAATTTAATGTAAATCTGTTCTTATGTTTTGTGGATTATTCAAAAGCATTTGACTGTGTACAACATCAGAAGCTTTGAAAATCATGAGGAATATGGGCTTTCCATCACATATAGTGCAGCTCATTAAAGATGCTCTATCAAGAACCAACAAGCAGCAGTCAGAATAGATGGAGAGACATCAGACTGGTTTGGCATCAAGCAAGGAGTCCGTCAGGGATGTGTGCTGTCACCGTATTTGTTCAACCTGTAAACGCCGAAATATAATGAGAAATGTAAGAGATGATATAAACAAGGAACAAAATGATGCCCTAACACATCGGTGGTCATGAAATACCAGAAATTCGTTATGCTGATGATACAGTATTACTATCAACATCACAAAATGGTTTAGGAAACTATTAACCTCACTCCAAAGAAATAGTGAAAATCATAACTTATTTCTTAACATAGCAAAAACAAAGATAATGCATACAAAACAAAACTGCAATGGAGAAGGAAATATATGTTAATGAGGAAAGATTGAAAGTGGTGGAAAATTTCGAATATCTTGGGTCACTGGTTACCAACAATGGTGACACAATGAAGAAATTAAACGGCGACTATCAATTGCTCTTCAAAGACTAAAACAACTGAATAAATTATGGAATTGTACAGATAGAATTACAAAGGTCAGATTTTTAAGAGCATGCATCTTTCCCATTGCAACATACGCCTGTGAGACGCTGGACACTTTACTAAACAAGCGGAACAGCGCATAAATGCATTTGAATATAAATGTTACAGACAGGTTCCTAAGAATATCTTGGGTAAAGAAAAGAACAAATGCATCCATACTTCAAGAGCTGAGATATTGAAGAGGGTTGGCTAGTAAAGACAATAAAACAAAGAAAATTGAAATATTTTGGTCACTTGAAATGTCATGAAAGTCTAGAGAGAACAATAATGGAGGGGTATATGCCTGGGAAGAGAGGAAGAGGAAGGCCAAGGAGAAGATGGGTGCAGATGTGGCAGGATGATCATCCAGATGGGTGTATCAGACGCAGGACATCTTTGCTCATGATAGGAAGGTTTTCCGGAGGGGGGAGGGTTGTTATGGCAGCGAGGTTCCTGCGACAGGACATGCTACTGAATGAATAAATGAATGAATGAATATGTTTCTTATATATGTATGTAAAATGTATATCTAAACATTTAGATACATACACATATAATCTCACGTACACACACACACACACAGTGCCAAAACAATATGTGTGTGTGTGGTCTCTTC
>CAJHNH020006148.1:0-14664 GCA_905116865.2 Candidula unifasciata | reverse complement strand
AGGTAGCATTCCAGAGGGGGCAAACTGAACAGATCAATCAGTAAACTGAATTTGAAAAATAGTGATCCTAATATAATCATCATCATAATCAAGTGCCTTACCAGCTGGCGTAGGCGTTCATGCATCTCCACAGATCTTGGTCTTTGGTGTTCTGGATCAATTCCACTGATGATATTCCTCCATGCCGCTGTCTTAGGCCATCCACCATCATTTTTCTCTTGGTCTGCCTTTTCTACCAGTGATATTTCTAGTCATCATGATATTTTCCAGTGTTCCTTTTCTTATCACATGACCAAAGAACTTCACTTGTCTCCTTCTCTTTGTCGTATATAATGTTAAAATGTTCTATCTTTATTAGCCATTTCCAGGCAATCATTGTTAGTTATTCTGGCAGTTCAAGGTATTTGCAAGATGGTCTCACGAAATCTCAGTTGCCTCTAAACTCTTCTTAATTTATGTATAACATAATATCACAACAATATAAAACAGTTCTCTAAAGTCACAAGTGATTCGCTCAGTTTTGAAAAACAACTGATTCTCTGTTACTTCCACAAATATAAAGATTACTGAGGGGGCTGAGTGGTCTCAAGGCATGGTGTCCACCTTGATTGCTAGAGGTTCTGGGTTCAACCCCTAGTAAGTGCTGGAAATTTTTTACATGGACTTGGACTCCTAGTAATTCCCCCTGGTCTCTGGGTAGTGAGATCGACGCCCATGTGCCTTGCTGCAAACGTAAAAAATCCCTTGGCAGTTGGAAATCGAAAAAAAGTAGCCTAACGGCACTGCCCAAAGAAAAAACCCATAGTATTTCAGGATCTTCGTCGGTGCTACAGAGCCTGTGTACTGCACTGAGCTTCTTCAGACTCAGACTAGTTAGAAGAAAGAATGGAGAACTTATGGGTTTACTACCTGTTTGCCATGATGTTGATCCGTTGTTTAAACCTCAAGATAAAGATTACTGAGACAATTATGTATTTTACTAAAATGATTCCATTCTATCTGCTTTATCCAGAATGTAGAGGTTAACTGCCACTAGCAACTGGTGGTGCATCAGGAACTGGACTCATCACTTAGAGGAAAGGCAAGGCAAACATACAGTCAGACTGCTACTGGCACCTTCGGAATTTGAACCTTGTTCTGGCTGCTGAATATGGGGTTGGGTTTTTTATGGGACTGTCCTGTGCAGTGCTGGATTTACAAGTAAGCTACAGCTTAGGGCCTCACACATTGCAGGGAACTCACACAATATATGTATATTTTTTTTCACAAACTGTTATCTTCACAACACCCCAGACACATCCATAAGTGTTCAGATTCCTCCTTCAATGCATACATCAACATCCCAGGGTTAATGGTGCTAGTTCTATGTTGGTTAACTAGATTTATAGTATGTTCATTGTGCCGTTGTGCTTGGCTAAACTTTAGTCACTCCTCTTCTACCTTGGGGTGTAGAGGTTTGCCAGAGAGATCACCAGCTGTCTCTATCAGCAGTTTTCATGCTTGACTATACTTACTTACTTAGTCACTCCTCTTCTATTTAGAGGTGTAGAGGTTTGCCAAAGAGATCACCAGATGTCTCTATCAGCAGTTTTTATGCTTGGCTATGCCCATCTTGACTATAATTTCCTGCATTCTTAGCAATGATGAGGACACTCTGCTCCTAAAACCTCCCATCACCCTATCTCTCTAAGAGCATAAACACTGTCGGCATGATCCATACACTGCCCATTTGCAACTAAGGCAGAATGGACATTATTGCCATGTGAAATCTTCATTCACCTGTTTGTTCATGGTACCCTCCTGGGAAGCAAAGAATAGTATCACTGAGTCCTACTAACATGTCATAAAAGGTGTTTAAGGGTAGATTTGGGCTTAGGGTTGGTTACCTCATCCCATAAAAAAGCAAAAGCCACAACATCCAACCTACCCTGGAACTTGGCATGACCTGGTTGAGGGCCTATGCTCCATTGGGGGTTAAAAAGGCAAAAGAAGAAGAAGAAGGAGAAGAAGAAGAAATCATTAGGCACTCCCTAATCTTTCACTTTTTTAAAATATAAAAGAACCTGTTGAAAATAGTTACACAGTGTGCTTAATTCTTGTAGACAAAACTTGCTAAACAGTATTATCATCATTATCATTTTGTGGCAGGTCTTTTGCAGAACATTGCTCTCATCACGGTCAACCTGAAAGTACTTCAGTCTCTTGTTAGCTGTTCCTCCGCTTGCACATTTATTTATATTCGAGGAGTAACTTATATCCTGTGCTCATCTTCATGCTTTTAAGCCCCTGTATCTTTGTTTCCAATCCACCTTTATGCTTGACATGGTCAAATTATTTCAGCTTTCAATACAAGATGCTGTTTATTAGCCAGTAACAGTATAATAAATTGCTGCAATACTGCAGTCCATAGAAGTATTCATAACTGTGATACCTGTTTTGTGAATATTCTT
Source organism: Candidula unifasciata (assembly GCA_905116865.2). NCBI lineage: Eukaryota > Metazoa > Mollusca > Gastropoda > Stylommatophora > Geomitridae > Candidula > Candidula unifasciata. Next base: position 12,214 of record CAJHNH020006148.1, on the reverse strand, counting down.
CGATGTCCTTCAGGTGATTTACTCTCTCGCCTAGTTCTGTCTTGGGAGATGTTATCTCTTGGTCTCACCTCAATCTGATGTGATAAAAGAAAGAAAGGTAATCTCAAAGCAGATACTGTTATAAGAGTAGCAGCAGCAGCAACAGCAACAACAGCAGGCAGTAGTAATAGTTGTAGTTAAGTTGAGTTAGGAACAGACATCATATTGTTCAATATATTCCCATAATTGTTTAGTCCCTATATTCAGGCAGCCAGCCAGCCAAAAGTTTCCAATTCCAATAGTACCATGAGCAGCTGAATTATCACTGAAGCTAGGGAATGTGTGTTCTGCCTTTAATTTAATACCATCTCCAACCATTAACAAAGCGAGGGTAAAGCTCTGGATTTAATTTAATACCATCTCCAACCATTAACAAAGAGAGGGTAAAGCTCTGCATTTAATACCATCTCCAACCATTAACAAAGAGAGGGTAAAGCTCTGTGTTTAATACCATCTCCAACCATTAACAAAGAGAGGGTAAAGCTCTGCATTTAATACCATCTCCAACCATTAACAAAGAGAGGGTAAAGCTTTGCGTTTAATACCATCTCCAACCATTAACAAAGAGAGGGTAAAGCTCTGCCTTTAATACCATCTCCAACCATTAACAAAGAGAGGGTAAAGCTCTGCATTTAATACCATCTCCAACCATTAACAAAGAGAGGGTAAAGCTCTGCATTTAATACCATCTCCAACCATTAACAAAGAGAGGGTAAAGCTCTGCGTTTAATACCATCTCCAACCATTAACAAAGAGAGGGTAAAGCTCTGCATTTAATACCATCTCCAACCATTAACAAAGAGAGGGTAAAGCTTTGCGTTTAATACCACCTCCAACCATTAACAAAGAGAGGATAAAGCTCTGCCTTTAATACCATCTCCAACCATTAACAAAGAGAGGGTAAAGCTCTGCGTTCAATACCATCTCCAACCAATTATAAAGAGAGGGTAAAGCTCTGCATTTAAAACCATCTCCAACCATTAACAAAGAGAGGGTAAAGCTATGCGTTTAATACCATCTCCAACCATTAACAAAGAGAGGGTAAAGCTCTGCATTTAATACCATCTCCAACCATTAACAAAGATAGGGTAAAGCTTTGCGTTTAATACCATCTCCAACCATTAACAAAGAGAGGGTAAAGCTCTGCCTTTAATACCATCTCCAACCATTAACAAAGAGAGGGTAAAGCTCTGCGTTCAATACCATCTCCAACCATTAACAAAGAGAGGGTAAAGCTCTGCGTTCAATACTATCTCCAACCATTAACAAAGAGAGGGTAAAGCTCTGAGTTCAATACCATCTCAAACCATTAACAAAGAGAGGGTAAAGCTCTGCGTTCAATACCATCTCCAACCATTAACAAAGAGAGGATAAAGCTCTGCCTTTAATACCATCTCCAACCATTAACAAAGAGAGGGTAAAGCTCTGCGTTCAATACCATCTCCAACCAATTATAAAGAGAGGGTAAAGCTCTGCATTTAAAACCATCTCCAACCATTAACAAAGAGAGGGTAAAGCTATGCGTTTAATACCATCTCCAACCATTAACAAAGAGAGGGTAAAGCTCTGCATTTAATACCATCTCCAACCATTAACAAAGATAGGGTAAAGCTTTGCGTTTAATACCATCTCCAACCATTAACAAAGAGAGGGTAAAGCTCTGCCTTTAATACCATCTCCAACCATTAACAAAGAGAGGGTAAAGCTCTGCGTTCAATACCATCTCCAACCATTAACAAAGAGAGGGTAAAGCTCTGCGTTCAATACTATCTCCAACCATTAACAAAGAGAGGGTAAAGCTCTGAGTTCAATACCATCTCAAACCATTAACAAAGAGAGGGTAAAGCTCTGCGTTTAATACCATCTCCAACCATTAACAAAGAGAGGGTAAAGCTCTGCGTTCAATACCATCTCCAACCATTAACAAAGAGAGGGTAAAGCTCTGCGTTCAATACCATCTCCAACCATTAACAAAGAGAGGGTAAAGCTCTGCCTTTAATACCATCTCCAACCATTAACAAAGAGAGGGTCAAGCTCTGCGTTTAATACCATCTCCAACCATTTACAAAGAGAGGGTAAAAAGAAGATAAGGAAACGGATAGTAGTAGAAGTAGTAGTAGTCATCTGAGGCATTATGGCAGTAGTAGTTGCAAATAAAAAATTAAATTTTTTTTAAAAAGAAATACAGTATTAAACCCTTTTTAGTTATCAGTGGAATATATATCTTGTATTTTTTCTGATACTAGGTAAATCGGCATTTGGGGTTAGAACATGGTTTGTAATTCCGAAGTACCTCGTTCATTTCCAGCTGGGGTCAATTTGGCAGCAGATAACTCTGCATTAATTCCAACAATAGTATGGACAGAATAACAGAATGACAGACACAGTTACATAAATAAATACCTTTTTATTTGCACCTGAAAATAAAAAAAAAAATAAAAAAAAATACACATTAAAAAAAGGCTAGAAAATGTTGACATAATTTATATAATAAACTACCATTTAGCCTTATTTTACTAATGTGTTATTATGGCAAATCACCATAGGCTCATGCAGTTCAAATATATTAAATAAAACCTCTGAACATATAACATTTTAGTTGGGGTTTGGGGTTGGCCAACCACAGAATTTTTCATGAGCGTGCACCATTTGGGGAATAAAAGGCAAAAAGAAGAAATCTTGATTAGGCAATCCCTAAGCAATCCCTAATGTTTTACTTTTTTCTCCTAAAAATATAAAAGAACCTGCTCAAAATATTTACAAAGTATGCTAAATTCTTGAAGGTGAACTTGCTAACAGTGCGTACAGTTAGTTGCTACAGTATACTGAAGTGAATATTCATAACTGTGATACCTGTTTTGTGAATATTCTTCAATGCCCTTCAGATGATTTACTCTCGTCTAGTAATTTTATCAAATAATCACTTAATAATGTAGAACATTTCACATATCTTGGCAGTGTGGTGTCCCTACTGGGAGGGACGGAGGAAGACATACAGTCACTCCTGAAGAAAGCTAGAGCTGCTTTTGGAAGGTTGAGGCAAATCTGGAAATCCAACAATTACTGCAGAGGAACAAAACTCCGACTCTATAAGAGCATCATTTTGCCAGTTCTTCTTTATGGAGCGGAATGCTGGAGAATGACCAAAAAGGATGCACACAAGCTGTCCACCTTCCACCAAACATGTCTACGAAGAATTATCAAAATTTTCTGGCCAGATACAATCTCAAACACTAAACTACTTCAAGCCACAAACCAAGAAACTTTAGACAGTATGATTACCAAGAGAAGATGGAAATAGCTTGGCCATGTTATGAGAATGACTTCTGATATACCTGCCAAAACAGCTCTCACATGGACACCAGAGGGAAAGATAAAAAAGGGGCGCCCAAAAAACAACTTGGAGACGAACAATGAAAAGTGACCTGAGTGCAGCATCTTTGACATGGAAAACTGCACTGAAGATTGCACAGGACAGGAAAGCATGGAAAGTTCTCTCTGAAGCCTCATGTGCCACTAGGCATAACGAGAACTGATGATGAGTAATGTTATCAGTAAGTAAAGTAACAGAAAAAATAAACCACTCTTTTTTTAGGTTTTTATGCCATTGGAACATTGACCATATTCTGCTAAGCCTACATACAGTGCAGGCCTGATGAGGAGAACTCACAGGGAACACAAGAAATTGTTCTTCTTATCAGAAATACGTCTTATCCAGATAAGAATTTGAGCAAGAAATAATTACTGGGGATAAGCAAATTGTTCTTCACAAAAGAAATACGCCAAATCTGAGGTCACCTTAAGTGGTCTGCACTGTATTTGTAGACCAATGGTCACTCAACTGGTCATCTGGTCAACATCATGCCAGCCACCTTTACTTTCCAGGACATCACCTGATACCAAATTTAGGCTGGGTCATTTGATAAAGATTCTGCTAATTGTGGATTTAAACCCAAAAATACATGTTCTCAAAATTTTTACTATTATTTCGTTCCAATAAGGATCTTTCTTACAGATGTGAGTCGTGGACTATCTCCCAGTCCTTAAGAAAGAGAATAGGGGCTTTCGAGCTGAAATGCTATAGAAAGATTCTCAGAATATCTTGGACAAAGAAGTGGAGAAATACTGACATTTTGAAAGATCTGAACATCAAGGAAGATTTGCTAATAAACAGCATACTGTCTCGGAAGCTGAAATATTTTGGTCATATCAAGCAGCACGACGGATTGGAAAAAATTTATAGAAGAAGGCATGGTACCAGGAAGGAGGGGCAGGGACCAACCAACACGAAGATGGGTACAGGATATAAGTGAATCTTTGTGTATAAAAGTACATGAGGCGGGAGAGCTGGTGAGAGACTGTTTCTCTCAGGTAGGCAGTGATGAGAGCAACATTCTGCAAAGGACCTATTAAATGATGGTGAATAAGGATCTCAATTATAGCTTTTATTTCAGTAAAGACAACATCGATTCTCTCCACATTTCACATTTTCTTGTTGTTGCTGTTGTCAATCTGCATTTAGCAACAATTTCCATCTACATTAATTACTACAACTGTTATTTCATTTTCCTGCTGGTTATTTTTCATTTTTTTTTTTGCAGCACTTAGATCAGTTCTTTTTATTGTACATTCTGAGACTGTGTTATTTATCTCCAATATGTTTTGCTGTTGGTTAGAAATTTAACATTAGTAGTTGCAAATTGCACTACTTACCTCGCTTTGCTTTCTGGGGTTTCAAGAGATTAAAATCTGAAAAAGAATAGTTAAATACTGTTATATACTTCTGTAATACATGATTTGTCTCTAAAATTTATTTGTTGTAAAATGTTGGCTTGTTTATCTGTCATTTAATTTCCAAGGATACTACAGTGGGCTGGTGTCCACTGTAAGACTGATTCTGTTCTTGTGGACAGCACAATAAAATTAACTTTTACTTCTTGAATGAACCTATCTTGTTTATGGCTTTGCCAGTAAATTTTGAGCTTATTAATAGTTTTAAAAACAAATTCTGGACTCTTGAACATGCTAGTTCTGTATGACTGTAAGAAAGACTTTTGCTTCTGTTCTGAAGTTTGCACACCTGTGACAAGAGAATGTGCTTTTGTATGCCCAATGTTGTATGTAATGTAGATTCTGTTACCTTTTTTTTGGGTACCATCTTTGGTTGAGATGTTTTTCACCTTGTTTGCTTACTGCCCATGTTTCAGATGATTTGAAAATTAGTTGTGCATCTTTTACAGGATGTTAAAGAGATAGTCGCCACAGCAATTTGTGACTTTAGTAAAGTATAAGTAAAGGACCCTTTTCCACGACTTTAGGTGTACTGGGAATATAGGGCTAGACCTATATTTTATTCACCAGTGGGCACTTGGTAGGTGATGTGGTCAGCATCACACCGACTTTCTTACTTCCCAGGACTGCACCTGGTACCAATTAAGGCTGGATCAACCTGGGAGCCAAGGTCATTTTTTGAAAACGCGAAACCACAACCTTCTGATCCACAAGCAGGGTGTCTAGCCGCCACAGCGACTCCTATTTTATGATTTTATTAGGTAATATTATGTTCAGTCGTTTGATACTGCCCTAAATGGCTGGCTCTTGATACCACGGTTGAAATTAATGCGAAGCAAATTTGCTGCCTGCTCAACAGCAGTCAGAATCAAACTAGGTATCTTGGAATTACAAACTGTGTTTGCATTTCCTAAGCCATAGATGTCAAGTTCAGATGCATATAACAGTAAAAGTTCTATATATCTCTTTAAAATTCTTGTTTGCAATGTAGCTGACATTTTTTATTCATATGTTTTGCATCTTTCAATTGGCTATTTTTGCCTTTGTGATTCTAATTCTGATCCCTGCAAGACATCTTGTATCAGATGTTACTGACTGCCAAGACAGTTATACATACTTGATTAAGGATTCTCATTTCTTTTTGGGCTCGCCCATGATTTCCTTGCAATTTAATTCTCAATCTAATTGCTCTGTGTACTGCTACTGCATCCATGTAACACTTCAGATTCTCTAAGGTTGTCATCACACTAGGAAGGTACTGTCGGGATCAGATTTCTGCGGCCATAGACACAGAAGTAAGGGAACTGATAGATCAGCATTCAGACCCAGAAGATATCATCATCTACACAGATGGGTCCGTGAAGCGCGGATCAAGGTCAGCATGGGCATACACAGCGCAAAGAAGGGGGAAAACAATACATGAGGACAGCGGCGCTTACCAGACAACCACGTCAAGCATGACCATGGAAATAGCCGCTGCTTCTAGAGCTTTAGCATGGGTATCCGAGCAAACCGCCACACAAGCAGTAATTGTCTCAGACTCAATGAATATGCTTCAGAAAATAGCAACAGGCAGTATGCGCTCTGAATGGATAGAAAGCATTCGGAAATGGCACTTAACTTCCGTAACCTGGATCTACACACCGGGTCATGCGGGCGTAAAGGGGAATGAGCGAGCGGACCAACTGGCAAGCACTGCACCAATGATTGCGGGAAAAAGCATGGACAGAGCAGATATCGTTAACGCTGTACGTACTGGGCTAGTGGATAATATCGAATCCCTGACACTAACACGATTGCGTGACATGGGAGTTAAGCATGGTGAAGCACGTCTTTGCTGTCTGCGAGGCCGAGAAAGGAGACAATATAACCAGCTTCTCATGGGGACAATTAGTAGAAGTACTTTGGAGTGGCTGCTGCTTCGGAGGACTGCGCACGCATTGGTATGCCCAATGTGCAGTGACGTCGATTGTGATAACAAAACACAAAATAACATTTTGTAGGAAGTCGGCATTCCGAAACCCAAGTTCAAGGTGTCTCCTTCGTGCCAAAGAACTGCATGGCTGTTGGGTGAACAGTCGTTAACGAAGGCAGTCAGGTCATTGTAGGGGCGACGCCTGCTGGTGGATGTAATGTCCTAAGTCCCTTTCCCAGCTAATAGTGAGGGTACTGCTGGGGTGACCATTTGTTAACCCCTCACATAATGCTTCAAGTCACAGTGGACACTAGGCACGACCACTTTTTTTCTTTTTTTTTTTTCTTTTTTTCTTTTTTTTTTAAAGCCGTGGCAGTTCTGCCAGGCGGTGGCCGTTGCATTTTTGCTCCATTTGTAGACTGGAAGGATATAGTTTCGTCACCCAGCTTCTGAGTTGAGTGCATGGTGTGACACTGTGAGCTACGAGTGTTTTTTCATTGGCACAGGAGCGGAGCAACAATGGGGTGATCCGTTTGCTATGATGCTGAAACTAGGATTACCAGATTACCAAATTACTTCAGATTCGGTTCATATGTGACACTATCTAGTTTTCCACACCCACCCAAGCTCAGTCAGGTGCGCCTAAATGGAACAAGGTATAATCAGATAGACTAGTTAAGCAGTTTTGCTTTCTTATGTTGTTGATTTATACAAGACTGTCCTGTGGCACGGCGGCAAATATCTTCTTATCCTTGTGACACTATCTAGTTTTCCACACCCACCCAAGCTAAGCTAGGTGCGCCTAAATGGAACAAGGTATAATCAGATAGAGTTCGTATGTCTGTTGTGTTCAACAACATGGCCAGTGATCGATCAAATAGTTGATGATGAACACTTCAGGTTATTAGTGATACATATGTATGCTTCACTAGTACTTCTAACATGAAGTAAAACTGTCCTTCTTCTAACAAAGTTAACTCTCAGACATACAGTAAACTGCTATGTTCACAAACTACCTTTTGACTTCAATTCTCTTGTGACCAGCTGCTCCCACATCTCTGGCCTAACTGCTCCTCGACTCTCTCCCTCATCCGTCCTTGCATTCTTCTCCTTCTCTCAGCTCCTCTCTCATTATCTCTTTTTTTCCAAGCCCTGGCGATTTCTCACATTCCTGACACCCGTCCACTTGTTCATCCTCATTGGCCTAGATTTTCGGTCAGTTGTAACATTTTATCTGATCGAAAGATTAATATGCCCTTCTCGTCTGTATCTCATAGGCTGTTGTCCGGCCAGCATTCCTTGTTATCTGATTTCCACTGCAAGTGTCTGTGATTTGTCCTTGCTGCCCTCTGTCACCTGTTTATTCTCACCTTCTTAGATTCTTTGGCATGTTTCTAGCGCTTCCGCTGGCTGGACTATCTCAGAGTGATGTGAGTTACCATGATTATTATCACGGGGGAATCCTGGCATATCTTAGTGTTACTCCATATCTCCTTCTCTCACTGGATACATTCGTCAATGTCAGATGTCATGATATGTTATGGCCCTCAGTGTTTCCCTGTGTTAATTTATCAGGAACAATTGTACTTGTAATCACCTCTTGACGGTTCCTTTGTGATACACAGACTGCAATCAATATGGTATCAACTGCATATCTGATCTGATTTTATTGATGTAAATAAACCTAAAACATAAATGACTGATGCATGTGAGCTGCAAGGAAAAAAACAGAGTTTGGCCACATATTCTAGTTTATCCAAAACAATCTTTTTCACTAACCTGGGATTCGAGAACCAGACTTTCCTCGAAATTTTCTTTTCTCTAAATACTCTGGTGCTGTGTGCTGGTTCTTTCTTCCTGCCTCTAAAGCTTCCTTGGAAACATAATCTAAAAAAAACAAAAAAACATTGCCAATAGGAAAGCATTACAAACTGTAAAAAACTTAGTCAACCCTTTCATTTTTAAGCAATGTTTGGTGTAATTGACTCCACCAAATGACTCATGTAATGTTTTCCACTGAACACTTAATCTGGTTAGTGATTATTCCTTTCATATATCATTATATATTTAGAATGAAAAATTGAAAAGTAAATACATGTTAAACAAATTTATTAGTGGCATATGTGAGAATTGTTTTTATATATTTTTTCTGTAATTCTAACAGGATCATGGTTTTTTTTTTCAAAGTGTTTCTGGGGCAAAAGGTTTACGCGTTTACTGTGAAATGTGTGCGACTCACAGAGTTAAAGGCTTCAAACTCTACACAAATATTCAATATAGTTTCAGAACTGGTTCATCAAATCTGTGTGTGGGTAATATTATGATGAACAGACATGCACTCTAGGTTTGCTAGCCCTACAGTAATGAATGTGCACAAATACAACCCCCTTGCACCAAATACTGCCTGTGGATGTCAGTAACTTGGAACTGACTACTGCTTTTCTTTTCTCATAATTCTCATGAAGTAGTACACGCCACAAAGAAATCATGGCAGGAAAGGGAAAGGGGAGGGGAGGGGGGCATCAACCCTTTAAATTTTATAGGGTACGTGGATGACTCAAGGGGCTTAAGCCTTGCTTAAGTGTGCAATAATAATAATCATTAGTGTGTACTGAAAGGCACAAAGACCATATTTGACTCAATGTTGACAGAAGACAAGATTAGATTAAATAAAATGTATAAGAATGTGTGAACGAGGAAATAGGAGTGAATCCAGCAAGCAGGGACATATAAGAGGAAGAGAACGATCAGTTTATAATCCGTGTGCAATGGGAACTGTTAGCATCTACACCTTAGACATTTGTTGCGGCAGACGTAACATCTATGGGTATGCCCTGTGTACTATGATGTCGATTCTCAAATCAGAAAGGCAAATAAATTTATCTGAAACAATATTGTACATATCAACAAATACTTTAAAAGAGAATGTCTACGCATGGTTAAGGTAACAGGGGGTTTGCCCCCACCCCCCCCCCCACCCTTTCCCCACACATTTGGTTCTGGCACCCATGCCACTCGCACCTTCAGGTTAATGAAACCATAAAAAACTGAATTGTTTTCATTGTGGTACATACTCCCACTTTAGACATTTGCTGTAGAACCTTCTGGGATTAAAAGAGTAAAAAGTGAACTGAAAACTTTTTACTTTTACAGTATCAGACTCACCATCATCATGCTCTCTTCCTAACTGCATTATCAAATTTTTTACGTTATCCGGTATGCGGCCCTTGAAGCTTTCAAGAATTAATTGCTTAATGTCCTGACACCATTTTTTCTTCTGCTCCATGTTTCGTGCCTGTTTGAATACGGATATACACAAATGTTATCTGTAAAAACAGTAAATGTTTTGAAGAGGAATATATCTAGCATCTTCTTTTTCTTCTCCTTCTGCCTTCCCCCTTAAAAGAGCAGTTGGCACATTGTGTTGTGGTTTACAGCTTGGCTGTGGTATGTGTGCCTTTCAGCCCAAAGACATTCGATTTAAGAAAATCCCCAATCAGTCACCTTTCATGTTATACTTATTGTGATCAAAATCACATAAATTACCTTTACCTCCTAACAATTACCTTGTACCTATTACCCATTTAGGTTGGGTTGACCTGAGAGCCAAGGTCAATTCTGAAAAAGAATCTAGACCTAGCACATCCCATAAACTTAGTCACTCCTCTTCTACCTTGGGGTGTAGAAGTTTGTCAGAGAGAATGCCAGACTTCTCTTTTAGCTGTTTTCTTTCTAGCTTTGCTCCATTTGAGTCCTCTGTCAAACCACATCACCCACCATGTACTCACCGATGTATAAAACTATTAGTCTTACATCATATGCCCAATGTGCCACTGGCATAAAATGGGGTTCTGTTTTAAAACTGATACTATGTATATATATATATAAATTCACTATTAGCAGACACAAATGGACGTTACTTAGTGCAGCAAAGCCTGGTATCAGATGTGACATCATCCAATTTGAGAATGGTGCTTGAGGAAGTCACTGCAGCCTTCTGCTAGCTTGAGAACCAGCTGCACACACATGCTTTGATTATAACTGACTTATAGAGCATGTGAAAAAGGAGGTAATGGGTATGCTGCACATAGAGTCGCCAGTATTGCTTCAGAAGTCCTAGGTAGGTTCAGCCCTTGGATATTTTCTCCTTGCCAGTGTGTTAGAAAATGAACAAGCAGATAGAGTAGCTGGTTCGGCACCACATGGTGGTAAACTGATGCATTACAAGCTAGACTTTATAAGAGTGGAGTGAGTAAAGAGTGCAGACGCACAAACAGATATCAGGTCTCAAGAGAATGATACAGCGAGGAATGAACAGGGGATCTGGCTCATGCTAGTAAAACACTCTGGGGAGAAGCTAGACAGACTATTACTTGTACCATTAGAATTGAAACTCTGGCTTGCTGCTGAAGAAGGGGATGGAGCACTTATAGGAATATCCCAAGAGCTATGATTTTCGTTCTTTTTGAGAACTCATAACCAGTACTATCAAACCATCTTGGAATGAGTTAAGTCAAGAATTGACATCACAGCACTCAGGGCATTTCCATGCATGCTGTGTCCTCATCTTCAGCAGCCAGCGCAGAGTTCCAATACTTTTGGTACCGTTCACAATCTGTGAAATGTCCGTCTTGCCTTTCCTCTGAGTATAGTCAGCGGGCCAGACCCTCTGGTTACACCCAGGTGTCTCATTCTCTCCAGGCCATAATGATCTTCTTTCTCTACTGATTCTGTTGCTTGTTCCCAAAGAGCCTTTACTGTCTTTGAATGAAAAAAACACAAACCCACAAATTTGAGCATACAATCATACAGCTGTCTAACCTGTAGTGTGTACTGAGCTCTAGGGTTGTCAAATGGAATAATGTGGAAACTCAAAGGTTCATTGGGGATAACTTCCACAAGCATCAGGTTAGAGCACTTTATGGAATAGAAGAAGCATCAACAAGTTTAAACAATACACAAAATATTTATTTTGTATTTACACAATGTATTCTGCCATCTACCCTCTAATCTACATAATACAGTGTGATTTGGGGATTGGGGTGGTGGAGCACTTTATCATTTTTGGGCAACTGTGGTGTACCGGCAAGATTCTCATGTGTGGAACTGAAGGTTGTGGGTTCGAATCCAATCAGAACCAGACATTTTTGTTTTTTTTGCAAAAATGAACTTGACTCTCAGGCTGACCCAATCTTGAGTGTCAAGTAAAAAAGGGAAACTAGTCGTGCAGTTTAAAATCTCGACCCAACTAATGAAGATGGTCGGTAGAAATATTAGTCTAACCAATATATGCCTGAAATGTGTGGATAGAGGGTCATAACTTTTCTGTTTTGTTTTTAAAACTTCTACCTCATAAACTGTGTTACTTACGGACTTTCCATAAAGCACAAATATGCGAGGCGTCCCTTAACATTTTGTTTGTTTTAAAACTGTTTACTGATAATTGTGTTATTATGTGTCTTTCATAAA
>CAJHNH020006147.1:0-14664 GCA_905116865.2 Candidula unifasciata | reverse complement strand
CCAGTCATCTTCGTCGTAGCGTGTTTCGACCATAATAAAGAGACTGATGCACTATTACAGAGATGACTTTCAGTGTAGTAGAGTTGACCTTGTGATTCTAGTGTTTGTAGTACGTTTTTGACTGGAGAACTTTTGTAAGTGTAAGCGAAGCATAAACGTTTGTTTGTTTGTTTTAGTATCCAGAAGCCATGAGTTGTTAACCCTTAGGCTCGGTATTATGGATTTCGCAACCTTTCGACCTTGATTCCATTTTAAATACCGTAAATCATGAGTTGTTAACCCTTAGGCTCGGTATTATGGATATCGCAACCTTTCGGCCTTGATTCCATTTTAAAAAGTAAGCTTGTCGCTCGGTCGTCCATGCATGCTACTGCTTTAATTAGGCTGCCGTGGCGACTTCTTATCTCACAGTACCTCCTGCGAAACCACCAAGTCGTCTTGTCTCTGGCCGAAAGAATAACACCATCCGGTAATTCCGTACAGCGGGGAACCAGCCCTGAGCTTCATGAACTCAGGAGGGCCAACCTCCGAATGCGTCTAGAAATCGTGGGCCGAAACGCGTGTCGACGAGGATAATTTCTACTGACGACTGGTAGATCCCCGCTGTACTTGCTCACTGTGAGTTTATTCCTATTGTACGTGGCTAGCCCACAAGACTACCAGGAAAGACTGGTGACTATCGGGAAAGTCCTTTTGACACCTATGGAAAGACTGGCCCCCCGGTATCGCCGGGGGGATAAACTGACATCTGGAGACAGATGTCGACCGTGGACCGGGTTGATCACCCCTAACACAGTATAATACCTCCGATATCGTACGACCACAATGAAATATGCCCCCAGGGCCCTCCGAAAGGGGGGGGGGGGAGGAGGATGAAGGGCCCAATCCAATTGATACTCTCGGTGACAACTTTGGTAGCCCCCGGACTCAGATACTCGCCCAACGTCCGGGCTGGCTCTGTACATGTGGGAAAAGCTTCACGGGGTTGCATGGTCTGAGAACGCATGCCGGAAGAATGAAATGCGAGGGTGCTCCACGCAGTAAACGCCGTCGCAAAACTACTACTCCTGTGGTAGTTTCTGAGTCGTCAGGGTACGACGGGCAGGGTGAACCCCACTCGCCCGGAGAGGCCCATGACGTCAACTGCGGAGGAGCACCTTTGATGATTTCTGAAGAAGTGCGTTCCAGAATCAGGTTTCCACCTGCGAGCGAGAAGGTGGTGTGGTGTAAGTTGGAGGCTACATTATGTGAGGTACTTAAACAAACTCTAAACAAGAAGTCGCTAGGCGACAAGCTTACAAAATTTGGTGATGTAATATATGAACACTGCTCCCGCGAGTTCGGGACAGTAGTAAAGGCACAGCCGGGTGCCAAGCAGAATACTAGCAGGAGGCAGAGGGACATTCTGAAGTGTCAGGCAGACAAGAATGCCCTCAGAAAACGGTTCAAAGCCGCTACAGGCAGCGAACGGGAGGGGCTGTATGAAGTTTGGTTGCATTTAAAGAACAAACACAGTGCCCTCTGTCGCGCCGAGCGTTTCTGTAACAGCAGACGTAGAACCAAAAGGGAGAGAGAGAAATTCTTTAGGGACCCGTATCAGTTTGCCCGAGGTCTATTCGAGCAACCGAAGTCTGGGACTCTGGTTGTCAGTCAGGAAGAACTAGAGCTACATCTACGCAAGATGTACTCTGACAAAAAGAGGAGAGAGCCTCTCGATGACAATCCAGAGATCCTTAGCGGTCTTAAACAGCCTTCGGTGCCGAATGTACCATTTAAAATGGTACCTCCCCTTTGGTCTGAGGTTGAAGAAGTTGTTAAAAAGGCCAGCGGCAAGTCTGCCCCAGGTCCGAACGGTGTCCCGTACGTTCTTTACAAGCGTTGCCCGAAAATCCTTAAAATGCTTCACGTTTTGTTGAGACAAGCGTGGATCCGCAATCACATATGTCCAGAGTGGTCAAAGGCAAATGGGGTCTACATTCCCAAAGAGCAGGACTCGAAGAGTCTTTCCCAATTCAGGCCCATCTCGCTGTTGAATGTCGAGGGTAAAATATTCTTCTCAGTCATGGCTCGCCGGCTCACACAGTATCTGATGACTAACAAGTACATAGATACGAGTGTTCAGAAGGGTGGTATCCCAGGCGTTCCTGGGTGCCTTGAACACGCGACCATGATTTGGGAGGCTATCCAGAGAGCCAAGCATGAGAGAACCGATTTGCACGTTATATGGTTGGACTTAGCCAACGCATACGGGGCAGTCCCCCATAGGCTACTGTGGCGAGCCCTTCGCATGTTTCACGTACCGACACAGATCAGTCAAATGGTCGAGCAATATCCAAGTTCGCTTTGCGCTTCTCTACCTCGACGTTTACCACGAGGTGGACTGAGTTGCAGATTGGGATAGCTATGGGCTGTACGATCTCACCTATACTGTTTGTCATGGCAATGCAGATCATGTTAGACGGGGCGCCGGCTACGGACAGGGCCTTCAAATAGGGGATCACTGGTTGCCGCCACTACGCGCATTTATGGATGACACGACTATAATAACGGGCAGCGAGGAGTCTGCCCGCACGATCCTGAAAAGATTGGACGCGGTGGTCCAATGGAGCGGTATGCAGTTCAAACCGCAGAAGTCGAGGAGTCTGTCAATCCATAAGGGCAAGGTGTCGGCAATCAGTTTTACGGTGGCAATGAACAAGATCCCTACGGTTCTGGAGGAACCGGTGAAGAGTCTCGGTCGCGTTTACGATTCGAAGTTATCTGATAGAGCGGAGGTCCGGCGAATACACGAGTCACTGGCTACAGGCCTGCTCGCGATCGAGCGATGCAGGCTGATCGGAAAATTCAAGGTATGGTGTCTCCAATTCATGTTGATTCCGAAGCTCCTATGGCCACTGTTAGTCTACGAGGTGACGATGACTGCAGTGGAAACCATGGAGAAGAAAATCAACACAGCCTTGAAAAAGTGGATTGGTGCACCGCCTTGTCTGACCGACGTGGCTCTGTATTGTAAGCAGGCTAAGCTGGTACTTCCGTTCAAAGCAATAACCGAAGAGTTTAAAGTCGGCAAGGTAAGGCTCGCCATGCTCTTACGCGAGTCTTCAGACCCAAATGTCATCGCTGTCCAGCCCGCTCTAAAGACTGGAACCAAGTGGAGAGTCCTCGATGCGATAGAATCTGCCCAGAACGCACTAAAATTGAGAGAAATTATGGGATACACACAAATCGACCGTCGAGGCCTAGGGCACGGGAAAGTCAATTGGTGGTCAAAGGCCTCAGCCAAAGAGCGCCGAGACATGGTAATACAAACGGTGAGGGACAACGAAAACGAGGTTCGGGTCCAGAAAGCAGCCCAGCAGTCGCAGCAGGGCCATTGGGTCAGCCTGGAGAGCGCATTGCCAAGAATACTCACATGGGGTGAGATCTGGCGGATGACCCCGCTGCGACTGAGCTTTATCGTTCGTTCGGCGTACGATGTATTACCGTCCGGTGTTAACATGGTTAAATGGTCTGCGACCAACGATCCGACTTGCCCGTTGTGCAAATCGAAGCAAACTCTTGAGCACGTCCTGTGCAGGAAAGCCCTAGGTCAAGGCAGATATACCTGGCGCCACAACAAGGTGCTAAAAGAGTTAGCAGCCGTTGTCGACCAGGCTAGAATGAGGGCTAACGCCAGAGCCAGTTCTAGTATCGTCCCTATTCGTTTCCTCAAGGCTGGGCAGGTTCCAAAAGGGAAGGTCAACCAAAACGCATTCGCTCCATCTGTGCTAGACTCTGCGAGGGACTGGTTACTGGCGGTTGATCTGCCAGGCCATGAACGGTACCCCGAGTTGATCCGTAAAACCGGCCTGCGACCGGACATCGTTCTCCATTCTGCGCAAAAACGGCAGCTCATCCTGATTGAGTTGACTGTCCCGTTTGAGTCGCGTATGGAGGAGAATCATTTGTACAAGCTCGAGAAGTACAGTGATTTAGCAGCCGGTTTGAGGAGGAACGAGGCTTACACAGTACGGATATTTGCAGTCGAAGTGGGAGCGAGAAGCCTCGTTTCCACTTCGCTCTACAATGTGGTGAAAGAACTAGGATTGCGCGGTAATGAACGGAAACGAACACTCAAAAAACTGGGAGAGGCAGCCGAAAGGGCCTCTAGCTGGCTTTGGACGCAGCGCAACAACGTAGGGGACGGGCCTCGGTGAACTGGTCCGGGTGTCTAGTGGAAAAGGGTTTCTCACCCCTTTGAAAGTCCATCGTGTCCGAATTATCTGCCAGTGTTCCTCTGCCAACTGCTAATAAAAGTCCAACATGTGTCCGGTAAACCAAAGTAAGCTTGTCGCTCGGTCGTCCAGGCATGCTGACTGCTTTAATTAGGCTGCCGTGGCGACTTCTTATCTCACAGTACCTCCTGCGAAACCACCAAGTCGTCTTGTCTCTGGCCGAAAGAATACCACCATCCGGTAATTCCGTACAGCGGGGAACCAGCCCTGAGCTTCATGAACTCAGGAGGGCCCACCTCCGAATGCGTCTAGGAATCGTGGGCCGAAACACGTGTCGACGAGGATAATTTCTACTGACGACTGGTAGATCCCTGCTGTACTTGCTCCCTGTGAGTTTATTCCTAAATACCGTAAATCATGAGTTGTTAACCCTTAGGCTCGGTATTATGGATATCGCAACCTTTCGGCCTTATTCCATTTTAAATACCGTAAATCATGAGTTGTTAACCCTTAGGCTCGGTATTATGGATATCGCAACCTTTCGGCCTTATTCCATTTTAAATACCGTAAATCTGGGAGAAAATGTGGCTTTTCTGCCCACCCCCGGGAGTGAACCCGGACCACAAGGAGTTCGTCACCCGCACACCGCGCAATCTAGTTTAGCCAACTACGCTAGAGAGACGGGCAGCGAAGCATAAACAAATCCCCTAGACATTTGCCAAACGTGCGATGCCTCAGACAGATCACACGAAGCACCAATCTTCTTCGTGGGGGAGGGGAAACCATCAAGAGATAAACATGGGCTGACCACTGTCCCTCGTTTGCACGGTTTGCCTCTCTTTCGATTATCACTGAGCCTATCTTTACACAGGTGTCGCTGTGGTAAAGTGGCTAGATGCTCACCTGCGCATCGGATAGTCCTAGGTTCGGGTTCTGACCTAGCCAGATGTCCATGATTCACACCCATAAGTTGTCACGGGAAATACGCATGATCTCAAAATGCTAAATATCACATAAATTGTGACTAGAAAGCTTAACGAAAGGAATGGAAAAGACATAACCGAACGTTTCGCCCAAAGTCTTTGGCAACCGATTACTAAATACAGCACAAAAGGATAAGACAACAGAGCTTATTGAAAAAAAAAAAAAAAAGCTAAAAAATGATCTTCACATGTTTACTTGAACTCGCAGACAGGTCCTGTGCCATAGGTTTCTCGTGTTGCTTGTTGTACCGACACAATTTAAACATTGTTCATCTTTCCTTTCTCAAATCAAGCTGTCTCTTCGTCACAGATCAACGTCATCATCTTGTGCCGTTACACGTCCATAAGGCTCGCACTATAATCGTCAATTCCGCTCTATACCGTGCACATTTTTCGATATCATGAATGGAATTTAATCCAGCCCCTTTGATCTCTCTCGTCAAAGTTCGCTTTTGGGTTTCTCTTGTGCCTCCTTGTTCCCCAGTCCAGTTGTTTCTAATTTCAGTGCATGTTTGTGATGTGCACATTACGTTGCCATATCCTGTTTAATTTTCATCCATTTCCGTAGCCATAAATTTCTGTCAAAAACCTTTCACGTATATTTTACCTAATGAAAAAAAAAAAAAAAAAAAAAAAAAAAAAAAAAAAAAAATAACCAGCATCTATATCTACCTAGGTAAATAAGTAACTTACTAATAAACTACAGACATTCATTAAATGGTACCTGCGCAGAAAAGAGGGAATTAAATTGTATGATAGAATCACTAATGTAGAGCTTTTGGAGAGAATTAAGCAAGCTTCAGTGGACCAAGAGGTGAATGAAAGACGCTGGAGTTGGATATGACACACATTGAGAAAACCGGACAACAATATAATTAGAATGTCTGTGCACTGGAACCCACAGTGGCATAGAAACCCCCCCCCCCCCCCCCCCCCCAAAAAAAAAAAAAACGAAGAAAGGAGCTTGAGAATGACGTCAGAAAAGTGGGGAGGACATGGGGAGAGATACATGCGATAGCAAAGAATAGAACGAATTGGCGTGAGTTGGTTGAGTGCCTGTGCTCCATTGGGAGCTAGAAAAGCACAAACAAAAAATAAGTATATGGCCCTTTTCCACGCCTTTAGAGCGTGCTGGGCATATAGGGCTAGACCTATATTTTACAGACTAGTCGGCACTCGGTGGCTGATGTGGTCAACCTCACGCCAACCCCCTTTCCTTCCTCTGCCATTACCTGGTACCTGTTTAAGACTGGGTCGACATGGCAGTCAAGGTCATTTAAAAACAAAAACAGTCAGGCTCCGTCAGAATTGAACCCACGACCTTCGCATCGGCTACACCACGGCGGCTTCCCATATCTTTTTCTTCTTCTTCTTCTTCTTCTTCAGTATTCCGAGCCCTTGAGGTTCACTGCTGCAGATATCACCCGCCTCCATTTATCTCTCAGGCTGGCCTTCTCTTTCCTATTGTACTTTAGCCCCAGAAAGATAAGTCCAATAATTTTCTTGTCAATCAAATTGTTTTCTATAAACTTTTTTCAAAACCCACAATTCTGTTTACCATCAGACATTTGTCAGTAAGTCTACTTTTCATTTTGTCAACTATTTATTTTCTTGTATCTGTTTTCCCTACCAGGCGCCGTAGTCTGGAGCGGACATCGCTAAACACGGCTTTCCAATCCTCTATAACATTTGATTGATATTTTGATGAAGCTGGTGTCAGAAGCGTCGAGACAAAGAAATCACTGGGGTGGCTGCATAACCCCCTTTCTCATTCTGTCTTACGCAACTAGTGTAGTAAAAGATGCTCTTAACGTTTAATTTGCTTATGCTTTTCACAAGATTAATTATATATATATATATTTATATTCTCTTCTTCTTCTTTCGTTCGCCTGAAATAAGTTGTCTTTATCTGCAGTTTTGTCTCTTGTATAAATGTCACTGTCGTTGTTAGTTTATTCAGTGGTCCATAGAGTTTACGTTCCACTGTTGTTCTGTCTGGCCAAAAGGTTTGCCTTAATGTGTTAAATTCGGTGCAATCCTGGAGTACACGCTCTGCTGTCTGGGGCACCTTTCGACAGGTGTACGTGGCTGATACACCTATCTTGAATTTTGTGTACATGTGGTTACGTAATCGATATATATATATATATATATATATATATATATATACCCCCGTGTGGGTTCCGGGGCCCTTTTGTGGGGAAAACAAGAATAGACCCACTGCCTCCCCAAAAGCATGTCGTAAGAGTCGACTAACTGGGGAGCTTCCTTTGAAGTCGGAGTGCATCTGCCTGAGAGGCAAGGAACCAGCAGTCTGCATTCAATTGAATCAGATCTGTAAAACTGATGCACATGCAACACTCAGGTTCTGGAGCATGACTGCAGTCCAGAAGTGGACGAACAACCAGAACTTTACGCCAGAGTGTACAGCTGGTGAACACAAAGAAGAAGAAGAATATATATATATATATATATATATATATATATATATATATATATATATATATATACACATACATACATATATAAATATCTATGTGTATAACTGAATATATATATATAAATATGTGTGTATTATATCATCATCATCATGTAGCAGATCCTTTGCAGGACGTCTCTCGCCAGCTCTCCCGCCTCATGCACTTTCACACTCAATGAGTCACTTATATCCTGTGTCCATCTTCGTGACGGTCGGCCCCTGCCCCTCCTTCCTGGTACAATGCCTTCTGCTATTTTTCTGAACCGTCGTGGCGCTTGATATGACTAACATATTTCAGCTTCCGAGACAGGATGCTATTTATTAGCCAAGCTTCCTTAATGTTAAGTTCTTTCAAGTTGTCAGTATTTCTTTTCTTATATATAGAGCTATGGAAACAAGTGTACCAAGAATATGACCAATCAGGCACCTCTGTCATGTTTTTAGTATACTTAGTTTCATTAAGAAAAAAACCACTGTATCACTGTCAGCTTTCCATGTCATGTCTCTCATAATCAGGATATGGACTTATGGATCACTCCTCGTATTTCTGCCACGTTTCTCCCTTGCATGCTGAGTGTTGGCTAGATCCCCTGGTCACCTCTCTCGGCATAATTCTCCTTAAACCATGGTGATACCTTTGCGCTTCCGCACTGTTCAATCGCCCCCAAAGGGCCCTTACAAAGTCTAGATTGTCATATAATAATTTACTTCGAAGTGGTATAGAACCAGCCCTTATATCTGCCTCTTCGTTTTAAAACATACCGGGTTGAAATTGGGAAAAAATATCCAAAAGACGCTAGCAATCCGGGACAGCTGAGGCGATACTTGCATGCTTTCCACACACTTAATGAAACACCATGAGAAAAAGCTGACAAAGAATCACATACAGGCACTGAAATAACAAATATATCGAATGAGAAAACGAAGACGTCCACGAACAAACCTAAGACGAAGTTTGTTGAAAAACATTTCCCTTGTCTCTCCTTTCTCATTCATCAACTCAGTTTTCACACCCGTCTCGCACAACGTCTGTATCTGATAATGTTTTGTTTTCAGATAATATCACCGGTGAGCCCAGAGGCCAAGACTGCGTAGTTGCTTGAAGCTAACTTGCCTCCGAGAGGGCTGGGGTTCAAATCCGCATGGCGGCAGATTTTTCTGTAATTACCTGCTTCTTCTTCTTTTGTTCGATTAAAATAGATTATTTACATTTGCAAAGTCGTCTCTAGTAGAAATTTTATTTGTTTCAAGTTCACTTAGAGACCTGAAAAGTGAGGCTATAACGTAAAGTAAGGCTAGAACGTAAAGTGAGGCTATAACGTAAAGTGAGGCTATAACATAAAGTGAGGCTATAACGTAAAGTGAGACTCTAACGTAAAGTGAGGCTATCCCATAAAGTGAGGCTATCCTGTAAAGTCAGACTATCCCGTAAAGTCAGACTATCCCGTAAAGTGAGGTTATCCCGTAAGGTGAGGCTATCCCGTAAAGTCAGACTATCCCGTAAAGTGAGGCTATCCCGTAAGGTGAGGCTATCCCGTAAAGTCAGACTATCCCGTAAAGTGAGGCTATCCCGTAAGGTGAGGCTATCCCCTAAAGTCAGACTATCCCGTAAAGTGAGGTTATCCCGTAAGGTGAGGCTATCCCGTAAAGTCAGACTATCCCGTAAAGTGAGGTTATCCCGTAAGGTGAGGCTATCCCGTAAAGTCAGACTATCCCGTAAAGTGAGATTGTCCCGTAAGGTGGGGCTATCCTGTAAAGTCAGGTTATCGTGTAAAATCAGGCTATCATGTAAAGCCAGGCTATCATGTAAAGTCAGGCTATCATGTAAAGTCAGGCTATCGTGTAAAGTCAGGCTATCCTGTAAAGTCAGGCTATCATGTAAAGTCAGGCTATCCTGTAAAGTCAGGCTATCGTGTAAAGTCAGGCTATCCTGTAAAGTCAGGCTATCATGTAAAGTCAGGCTATCGTGTAAAGTCAGGCTATCATGTAAAGTCAGGCTATCGTGTAAAGTCAGGCTATCCTGTAAAGTCAGGCTATCCTGTAAAGTCAGGCTATCATGTAAAGTCAGGCTATCCTGTAAAGTCAGGCTATTATGAAAAGTTAGGCTATCGTGTAAAGTCAGGCTGTCCTGCAAAGTCAGGCTATCCTGTAAAGTCAGGCTATCCTGTAAAGTCAGGCTATCCTACAAAGTCAGGCTATCGTGTAAAATCAGGCTATCCGGTAAAGTCAGGCTATCCTGCAAAGTCAGGCTATGCCGCAAAATCAAGCTATCCTGTAAAGTCAGGCTATCCCATAAAGTCAGGCTATCCCGTAAAGTCACGCTATACCATAAGGTGAGGCTATTCCGTAAAGTCAGGCTATACAGTAAAGTCAGGTTATCATGTAAAGTCAGGCTATCCCGTAAAGTCAGGCTATCCTGTAAAGTCGGACTATCCCGTAAAGTCAGGCTATCCTGTAAAGTCAGGTTATCATGTAAAGTCAGGCTATCCCGTAAAGTCAGGCTATCCTGTAAAGTCAGACTATCCCGCAAAGTCAGGCTATCGTAAATTGATTTCGCTACCAGCTATAACAAGTCTAAAGCGGACTTCTTGTATTTTTGACAAAGTAAATGAGTGAAAACTATGTGGAAGCTGCGGAGGTGCTGTTTTCAAGGAATCGCGAGAATATCGCGGACAGATTGAAAAAAAAAAAAAAAAGCAATGAAGACGTATTGAAAGCAGGCTCGCGAAGCAAAAGCTGGCTCAGGAAAAGCAATGGACCGGGCCGACATTCTCAATGCTCTCAAGGAGGCAGGAGGAGAAGATGATTCAGGAGACGACGTTAAATCGGCAACACTTAAAAGACTGCAAGAACTTCAGGCCAAAGGAGGTATCGCCAAACATGAACACTATACACGTGATCAAAGAAGAATATTAAACCAACACAGAACTGGTGTTATCAGTGGCCACACGCTGAGTGACACACTGAAGATGGGATCAGAGCGCTTATGGACTTGTCAGATGTACAATAGAAATAATATGTCGATTAACTAAATCATCATCATCATCAGGTGCCTTGCCGACTGGCGTGGGCGATCATTCTTCTCCACATTCCGCAATCTCGTGCAGCATGTATCAGTTCGTGTGCGGACACATCTCCATGCCATGAAACAAGACTGTCAAGAATCTGCTCTCGTTGTCTTCGTCTAATCCTTCTTCCACAGATCTTTCTAGTAGTCACAACATGTTCCATTTTCCCTCTTCTCATAATATGACCCAACAAATGATGACGATCTCCTTCTGATGTCTGTGAAAAGTTGTCTTCGGGCTCCCGCCTTTTTCAAAACCTCTTGGTTGCTCTTTTGGCTGACCTGGGCATTTTAAGCATTCTTCTTTAAAACCACATCTCTGAGGCTTCAATAAATTGTTTGGCCTACCCACCGATTGTCCAGGACTCACAGCCATATGTTGAAACTGGATGTAGCAGCAAGCAAGAACCGTTTTCTTACCTTCAATGACAGAGATATGTTACATAAGATGTTCTTCAATTTATAAAATGCAGTTTTTGTCTGTCCTATTCTGTTTCTTATCTCAGCAATGCATCCTCCATCTAATGTTATCCACGTGCCCAGATACTTAAATTTCTGTACTTGTCCCAAACAAAGACACAAGATTATGAGAGGTGCTCCCAGACGCCGAGGCATCAGAAACTTCTGTAATGAAAACCAGACATGGAACAGGTCTGATAAAGACAAAGGCAGAAAACTCCTTGACAGATCCCTCAAACAAATCTGCACGCAAGACACCGCCACGTATTAGGTTACCATGGATATGATCGTTGCAACATGTACCGGTACAGGCATTAAAAATGATCAGCTAATAACGGTCGCTGAAATTGAGAACATCATCAAAACAAAAGAAGTCTGCTCCTGGTCATGATGGCATCCATTATGAAGACATTAGCCACAAAATCCATGGAGGTCATGAGTAAAGCCTACAATGACAGCATCTGTTATGTTACCATCTCAGAAATGTGGCTGCATAGCTATTTGATTCCGCTAGAAAAACCTGGCAAGGACGCCACGCACATAAATGGCTATAGAATCATTACGACGCAGAACACATAACCAAAACATAGATCTGGAGGATGCATACAACAAAGTTCTCTTCCACCAAATAATGTGTAAGTTAATTGAACTCAACATCCCCAACCCCCACCCCACATCTCATTCGATGGATATATGCCGCACGTTTCCATAGAAAGATCATGCTTCGATGTGATAGTTGGTCTTCTGAGCCGATAACAATACACCCTAATTTGCCACAGGGTTCTCACTCCTATCCTCCTTAACATTTATACAGTCAAGATCACAGGAGAATAACTGAGTGGCATTGGAAGAACTCTATCATATGTGGATGATTTCCTCGTATACCGACAGGGCAGGAACAGAGATGACATTGTTTCGGATCTACAACAGGAATTATCATCCAGGGGCAACACCTCAGGGGCAACAATTATTCCATCAAAAGCGACAGTCACCTGGTTCTCATTAAATAATCACCTTTCTAAAACACCAATGTCGATAGTAAAACTCTGTGACGCTGACGTGGAGAGATCTGATTCCATGAAATACCTGGGTATAACATTTGACAGATGCTTAGCAAGAAAAGTATCTCAGCAATAAAAGTGATGGGAGCTGCAAACTTTGAGCAACGGCTACTTGTAATGTTGTATCGTGCATTAGTTCTCTCCACCATTGAATATGCCCTGGCCATCATGACACTCAGCATTACACAGATGAACAGACTGGAAAAAAATTGAAAACGAAGCAATGCGCATTATTCTTGGATGCACTAGAGACACCTCATGTAAATCCATGCGATACCTCTTGGATTTCCCCACAATGGGAAACAGAATCAAGATATCCAGGGCTGTTGCTTTCTTCAAAGTGAAGTTAGACCATCGACACCCACTTTATGAGGAATTTTTGTGAGAAATAAAAGAGTAGACTCAAACGAGGAAAATCCTGGATGGGTCGGGCTGAGGATGCCATCGAACATGTTTGCTGCCTTACTGACATTAATTTTGGAAATGAATGGATAATTATGCATCCCTCTCCAAACATTAATATTACAGTCCATATCACGCTTGATGTAGAGAGCAGATTTTTGGCATTGTTGACACTTTAGTCAGAACACTGATTGACAAAAACACAGATGAAGGTGATGCTGTAGTTTACACAGATGGGTCAGTAATTTGGAGCTAGCGAAAAGCATGGACCTTCACAGTAAGCTCAAGGGGGAAAACCATCAAGGAGATTAATGGCGCCTTTGCTGTTACAACTAGTAGCCTTACAATAGAAACTATGGCTGTAACAAGGGCTTTTGCATGGCTTGGTACTCAAAAGTTCACACACGTATGCTTTCTTAGTGACTCGATAAATATGCTTAAAAAAATCCAAGCTGGACTTATCAGTCAAGAATGGATTGAAACATTAAGCACTTTACGAATATCTGCCCTGACCTTCCTCCGTATGACAGGTCATCCGGGTGTTCAAGGGAACGAGCGTGCAGACTTTCTTGCTGACACTGCAGTTCTTATGTCTAGCCCAGTTATGACAGAAGTGATGTTATCAATGATATGCGCTGCACTTACGTAACGAGCAGCACGCCAAAGGACATGACTCCATATCCCTGTCTAAACAGATGGTCATAAGCGTACAGCCTGGAGCTGCAAGAAATGAACATTTCACTAAGGGGACAAGACGTTTCATTACCCAACACATTACAGGCGTCATCAGTCGTTTTACACTTGTGGAGCTTTTGAGGAGGAGATCAGATCGCCTACAGATCTGTCCGGAGTGCTGTGATGATAATCTTTTCTAATCACTAATCACTTGTCCTAAAATGACACCACTGATTTTTATTACACATTTAATAATAATTCTTTTCTTCGATACCACCGTTACTTCTGTCTTTCCATTTTTCAAACTGAGGCCCATTCTTCCACTTTCGACCTCCACAATGTCTATCATTTCCTGTAGTTCTTTCTGACTTGTTGCTATCAAGACTGTGTCATCAGCATAACGTGAATTGTTTATATAATGCCCAACAGCCACAATTCAAGACATGTCAATTAAAGATCTCATTAAATATTCACCGTATAATAAAAATAAATCCGGTGACAGTACACATCCTTGTCGTACGCACCTCTTTATGCACCTAAACAGTTGTTAATTCTCATAGCTGTTGTTTGCTGCCAATACACGTTCTTTTTTATTGGTAGATCTTCTCCATCGATGTTTAATTCTTCTAATAGTTTGATTACTTCTTCATGTTTTACACAGTCAAATGCTTTTGTATAGTCTATGAAGCATAAGTACAAATCAGTCTTTACTTCTATAGCTCTTTTGACAATGTCCTTAGTATGTATATGACATTGTTTGTGCCGTTTCCACCTACAATAACTGGCTAGCCAACTAACTAAGTTAGGGTACTAAATTACATCAAGATACACTAAATTTAATGGTTCAGACATGTATCAAGACTACTACAAAATAGTGCACTACAGAGAGACCTGTCACCTCGACCTAATGAAAGCAGAGTCATCAGAGTCCGACCACGCAAGCGATGGATAGATGGAAAATCTGAGGCCGTCAATACCAACATCTACGTAGCCTATACCAAGACTCGCACCTGAAACATCTTGAAATCTCTACACTGAGGAGTAGAATAGGACTGGAGAAGAAGACCACTTCAGCAGGTCAAAAACAACTAGCTAACCGGCTGTTCATACATTGTTGCTCTGTCATAGTTCCGAAAGCGACCTACATAATGATCACAACGACATCGTTAATTTTCTTAAAGCAAGGGTTCTCAAGGGATCCGACGTGGTCTAGCGGCTAGACGCTCAGCTGCGGATCGGAAGGTCGTGGATTCGGTCCCTGACAAAGGCTAAATTTTTGTTTCAAAAATGACCTTGGCTCCTAGGTCGACCGAGCCTTGAGTGG
>CAJHNH020006146.1:387328-443745 GCA_905116865.2 Candidula unifasciata | reverse complement strand
GATTCATTATTTTTCACTGTTTGTGAATCTTTTTCTTCTTCGGCGTCGTCATCCTTTTTGTTGCCTTCTTCTTCTTCTTCTTCTCCTTCTTCTTCTTCTTTGTCTTCTTCTTCTGCCTTTTTAACCCCCAGGGGAGCATAGGCCCTCAACAAACTCATGTCAGGTTGTTCTAATCTTTGCTATCATATGCAGCTCTCCCCATGTCCTCCCCATATTTTCATGTTTGCTGTCTAGCTCCCTTCTCCATGTGTTTTTTTGGTCTTCCTTTTTTTCAATGATGTCAAAAGCTTTTTCATAGTTTTATGTATCCAATGTAAATTGGTGAATTTTGTTGAATGCTTTACTCTATTATAATGCCTAATGTGGCTGTCTGGTCAGTGCAGGATCTCTTTTGGGCGAAAACCTGCCTGTTTATCTCTTAATTTTTTTATCAATAGCATATTTTAGTCTTTTCTACACTAATCCTACTAAATATTTTTCCTGGAACTGACAGCAACATAATTCCTCTGTAGTTTTCATACTCCTATAGACTGCTCTTTTTTTGGCAGTTTCACAGGATATCCTTCTCTCTAGTCTGCAGGTATTTCTTCCGACTTTACTAAATAATATATGTAGCAGTTCTGTTGATGTGTTTATATTGGCCTTAATAACTTATGCTGGGATACCATCTGGACCTGTAGCCTTTCCTTCCTTTAGAATATTGATAGATTTCCTAATTTCCTCCTTGATAGTATTACACAGTTGATGTTAAGCTGCATTTCTAAAGGCTGGATATCTGGAGAAACCTCTGGGGCTGCTCTATTCAAAAGTCCCTCAAAATATTCAGCCCATCTGTCAATTTGATCTTTAGTGTTAATGAGTACATTTCCTTGATTGATCCAGTTGATAGACTATTTACCTACTAATTTCCTTGTGTTGCTATAAAGTTCTCTGAGGCTTCCTTTAGCTGTCTTCCCCGCTTCTTGTGCTAGGTCATCTAAATATTTCAATTTATCTGCCCTTATTTGCCTCCTAACTTCCTTGTTAGTTTCTGAGTATTTTTCCTGAGCTGTAGCTTTATCAACTCTAGTTTTCCTATTGTTTAAGTCTGTATTTTTACCTTATCTTTCTTCAATCATTCTAATGGTTTCTGGCATTACCTACGCTTTGTTTCTGTTCTTTCTTACCAAGAACTTCTACAAAAGATTCATTCTAATTTCCCTTGATCTGATTCCAGGAGACTTCATTGCTTACCTCTTCAGCTAACTGCTGCAACATCTGGTAATGATTATCCCTGAGATATCCTTCATTATACTGGTTTCTATGATTTAAAGATTTAAGTCTGTTCTTTACCCCCTACAAAATGAGGCCCCGGAACCCTCACTGTAAGTCTCATATCAGTATTCTGACAATTATTCTAACTTGACGTGACAGTACATACAGAGCCATGATTTTTCCCTAGGTTGTTGTTGTTATCGATCCAGCGGCGCATGAGCTTTTGCCCTTTGGCCCAATGCCATGTAGTGGAATTAGCATGTTTTCACAAGCTGTTCTTTTCTTCCGTACAAGGTGTTCCACTTGTCTGGTCTCGGAGGGAGTAGCGTTCTTCTTGTCTCACTGAGTTTTGGGCACTCAAAGAGATGGTGTTCAACAGTTTCGTAGGGGTAGTTACATAGCTGGCACTCTGGGGAGTGTTGTGGCTGTATTCTGTTTAGGTGTCCATTGAGTGGAGTATGTTGCATTCTAAGTCTGAAGATGGCCTAGGTGAGAAAAGTAACATCACAGATAAAAGAACTTTAATGTTTTAACATGACTATTCATATTTTATTTGGTTTTTTGATAGCTGTTGCAAGGGGTGAACAAGATTCAAGTCTCAGTGCTTGTGGACATGACAGTAGCAGGAATGATGATCATGAAGGTGTCCCCATTGAGACAGTGAGCAGAGAAAACATATCTGTACCTGAACCCAGACCTCCTGTGTCTTCACCAGAACCTGATCATCTACCACTTGAAAGCTTCTCAACACCTGTTCTTCATGACATTTCTGCATCGGTGAGCCTCAGAAAGCATTATTGGATGTCTGTCATACTGGGTTGAAAAATGGGTTGTCAAGTGTATGCAGACTGAAGACTTATCTGTTGGTTCTTTGTGTGAATATATAGCTTAGAGAAGTGGTTTTCAACCTTTTTCTGGCGATGTTTCCCCCCCCCCCCTCCTCCTCCCCGCAAACACACACACACTCTCTCTCTCTCTCACATTAATTTTAAACGCATGATTAAAACAAGGAAGACAACAAGAAAAATCCTAAGTACTTTTAACAAGAACTTGTAAAACATCTGCATAATCAAAATGTGAGATAAAATAAATGAAACATTCACTAACTACTGGTAATTTAGTGTCCATTTATCCCTCTGATGGTTGATGCTGTTTTTTCTTTATGATATCTGCTATTCTATACATAGTTTAAAAATATAGTTTATTTATAATCAGACTGAAAACAATATTTATATAGCAGATTATTACAAGTACACTTGTACTGAAATGACACCTCTCTTGAAACTTCTTTGTGGTCAAAATCATGTCGGCGGCCTTTACTTTTAGCAAAATTATCAGATACCAATTTTAGGCTGGGTCGACCTGGGAGCCAAGGTCAATTCTGAAACACACCCATCTTGATGCAGATTTAGACCCATGTCCTTCAGGCGGGCACGTGAGATTTAGCCACTATGGGACAAAGGCTCCCATTCTGAGATATTGTGAGCCTGCATCGATTACAGAGCATGTATACCCTTAACCCGTTCGCTGCTACATTCCCGGCCGTAACTGTCCGCCCTGTGCTAAGCAGTGTGGGAAAAAAAGTATCTGCTGTGCCCAATACTTTTCTTTCCTCCAAACGTTGTGAGGGCTATCGAGTGGTGACAAGTCAGAAGCACGTTGGTGCCCCACAAACTTGACCAACGAAGCTACCCCCCCCCCCCCCTCCCTTCCGCCGTGGGGTGGGGAATTAATGGGAAGAACTGTTCCCAGTTCCTTTCCCAAAATTTGATTGCCGAACCTACCGCGGCTCCCACTTTAATTATAGTTAATTGTAGTCACCATTTTATTACATTAAAAAATAATTATACTTGTGTCATGCTTTGCTGAAAAGTGGCAAGAACTGAAAGGAAAATTTACAATTAAAAAAAAGCCAAGTTGGGAGTTGAACACAAGACCTTCTGATTCTAAGGCGGACGTGATACCAACTACACTAGACTATTTTTTGACGGAATTTAATGTTTGAAAGATAATCTTCCTTTGTAAAGAAGTAGTGATTTATCGATAACCACATCTGATAAAGTGAAAATGCACCCTGAAATGATGTGCACAGGCTATCAATAATGTGTCTAATTTTGTACAGGCTATCGCTGCCTGCAGGAGCACTGTTGTCTGAGAAATGTAACATTCTCAACAATAGTAACAATCTGTCCCTGGACATTATTTCACTAAACACAGGAGTTTTTAGCAAACATCTTTGCTCCAGTACTCATTTATTTTGAGTTTCTTTGTTCTAAGCATTAGCAGACAGACAGCAAAAAAAAAATTATTGCCCAAATCTGTGAAAGTCCATCGGGAAACACAAGAACTTGTAGTGGCAGGTGCCTTATCAATTACTTCCTTGCAGAACCTGTTAGTTCCCTCTGCGATGAAAGTCATCAGTGATCCCGTTAAAGAAAAAAAATATGAAAAAAAAAATCAAGCACTGAACTGATTGAATTTACAGTAGCAGAAATACAGCCAGAGCTGGAGTCGTCAAAATGATGCACTACTGGTATCAAATCATCGCTTGACCAAGACAACTGATCAATTGTGTGGCGTTTTGATGGCACTTCATTGTCGCTGCTCTCTGATTCTGATGATGAGGACGCCGGACAGGCAAACAGCTTTTTCTTGGACACGCCAGTTTGGCATGTCGATATTGATGACCTAATCTTCTTGTTCACTGTCAGAAGTACACTTTTCAAAGTCATCTTCGCTATCACTCCTTGACAGAAACTCCATCAATTCTTCATCAACTTTAACAAGTTTTCTTGCCATTTAGTATTAACGAAGTGTAGAATAATTCAAACCCACAAATATATATCAGGGCACAAAATACACAGATCACCGACCAGGTTGCCACTGCAAATAAAGCGACGGGATAATGCAGAATGCAATAAACACACCTAAATGCATGTGCTAGTGCTTTTAATCGTATGTAAATCTGTCAGTTGAAT
Organism: Candidula unifasciata; assembly: GCA_905116865.2. Classification (NCBI taxonomy): domain Eukaryota; kingdom Metazoa; phylum Mollusca; class Gastropoda; order Stylommatophora; family Geomitridae; genus Candidula; species Candidula unifasciata. The sequence goes on along the minus strand of CAJHNH020006146.1, from coordinate 439,513 downwards.
CTAAATATAGCTAATGTATATTGCAATAGTTACTTATCTGTTTCACATTTTCTGTTGTGATGCTTGCATTATTATCTTTATGACAGTTTCTCTTGTTATTTTTGCATACTTGTCTATTTGGGCAGTTTTTGTTGTGATGCTTGCATGCTTATCTGTTAGACCAGTTTCCATTTTGATGCTTTCATACTTAACTATTTGACCAGTTTCTGTTGTAATGCTTGCAGAAGAATAAAGATGTGGCTGCACAAGTTCCTGCCTTTGATTTGAGCTCCTTTGCACATACAAAGTCTCTGTCCATACCCAAGATGCATGAAGATAAAGTCGAAGAGCGACACATGCTAAATAGAACCATACTTGGACAAAATTCAGAAAACAATGAAGAAGAAGAGGTTGACGAGCAGGAAATTGATTGGGGTAGGACTTTTTTTCTTCTCTGACATTCAGGTCCCTTGTTTAAGTTTAAATTGTAACCAGGATTGAATACATTAACTTCCTAAAGTCATTGGAAGGGATGCACGGTGTAGGACTGTCTTAGTAGGCTCTGGACAAATCAGGGCAGAGGGACCTGCCCACATTAAAACTCACTGGAGAAATGTTAAGATACTGTGTGGGTTCCGGTGCCCCGTGTGAGTCTGGGGTCCCTGGGGGGGAAGGAAGAAGTGCTGCCCTCTAACAAGTATGTCCTAAAAGGCTGCTACTTTAAGTTTTACTGAAATAGAATATAGTAAGCTCAAATGTGCAGATATTACAGCCTAACTGTAAACTGTAACATAATGTGCCAATCACCCTTTGAAGAGTGAAAGTAGAAGAAGAAAACGTAAAACTTGCAGGGGAAAATGTCATTGTGTGTGACATACCTCCCCCAACAAGTATGCCATAAAAGACTACTAAAATGGAATGTGTTGGGCCCAGACCCGAAGATATTGCAAGCTAGCCTAGTTGTAATCCACAGCACAATAGGCCACCACCACCCTTTTAAGGGCAAAAGCAGAACAAGAAAACATAAATTATTCATCTTTTGGTTATTGATACCCCCGGTAAAATCATTGCCTTGACAGTTAATACATGATATTGTACATCACAGATTAATCAGTACAAATGTTTGGAAATGTAATGAATTCAACAACTGGCGCTTATGCTTGTTGGACATCCTGCCAGCTGTTCAGCATTCCCATTCATTGAGAGTCCTTCTGCTATAGACTGAGCTTCAGATGAGCATACTTTGACAATGTCTGGCAATTCTTAGCACCTTATTGGTGAAGAACAAAGTTGAAACGAGATAGCAGCTGATCGCAACAGTGCCGTCCAGACTTATGATCTTTGATCTTGTTTGGCCAAAACATTAGCAGCATTCACCTCAAATATTTACTTTGAAATATGTCTTAATTTATGTGTAATGTAGTTTATATATACCTAGTTTAGTAAATAATGGTTTTGTTTTCTGCTTTCAGGGAAATCAGACCTACTAATCGGGGAGGCAGATATGTTTTCTGACTTTGATATCAGACAAGAAATTTATAAACACCATTTTGATCACCCCAATGAGAATGACGTGCAGGAGGAGTTTTTATACAGTGAGTTATTTAATGCTACTTTCATTTTCAACAAGCTTTGCTGAAAAAAAAAAACGGTAGTGGTTATCGCATAGCCGATACTGTAGTTCAGTATAAACTGTTGGGCCATGACACATTGCAGACCATGACATCTTGATACATTGCAGACCATGACATTTTGATACATTGCAGGCCATGACATCTTGATACATTGCAGACCATGAAATCTTGATACATTGCAGGCCATGACATCTTGATACATTGCAGACCATGACTTCTTGATACATTGCAGACCATGACATCTTGATACATTGCAGACCATGACATTTTGATACATTGCAGGCCATGACATCTTGATACATTGCAGGCCATGACATCTTGATACATTGCAGGCCATGACATCTTGATACATTGCAGACCATGACATCTTGATACATTGCAGACCATGACATCTTGATACATTGCAGGCCATGACGTCTTGATACATTGCAGGCCATGACATCTTGACACATTGCAGACCATGACATCTTGACACATTGCAGACCATGACATCTTGATACATTGCAGACCATGACATTTTGATACATTGCAGGCCATGACATCTTGATACATTGCAGGCCATGACATCTTGATACATTGCAGGCCATGACATCTTGATACATTGCAGGCCATGACATCTTGATACATTGCAGGCCATGACATCTTGATACATTGCAGACCATGGCATCTTGATACATTGCAGACCATGGCATCTTGATACATTGCAGGCCATGACATCTTGATACATTGCAGGCCATGACATCTTGATACATTGCAGGCCATGACATCTTGAAACATTGCAGACCATGACATCTTTGTACATTGCAGGCCATGACATCTTGATACATTCCAGACCATGACATTTTGATACATTGCAGGCCATGACATCTTGATACATTGCAGGCTATGACATCTTGATACATTCCAGACCATGACACTGATATTATTACAGCCACAATAAAATCACCCATCCGTAAAGCAAAAACAGGCACCATTCATCTATGGTCTGGGAAAATTATAATGCCACCCTGTCAGCAGATGACAAGTAACCTGCCATTTTGTTTAGCTAGTGAATGTTGTGCCATTATGCATGCAGCAGTGATCCGGATCCAGGGGTGAATATTAATTGTGATTTAAATTCAGAAAAGTGCTTTTGAGACTTGAATTGATGAGATTAATTAAACCGTTTCAAGAACTCTTATCCAAGCCTGAAACAGAATTAAAATTCACCCTTGGCTGTATGCTGCATATATAATGACATAACTTTTACTGGTTCTTGATTCATTCGTTCATCATTTTTTTTAACATTTGTATATTTTTCATAAATTTAAATTAGTCTGTTGATTTAGTTAATTTTATTTCTGCTGCTGACAGAAGTTGCTGGAGTACCTAAAGAGGTTCCAACGACCAAATCCTCTAGTGTGGAAAAAGAGGACCCTCAGAGGTAACTTTTTGTTGTGTTGCATGTATCACATTGCTTATATTTGAGTACTACGTTGTTTTATTAAGGAACGGCTGGCTGGTCGAATGGTTAAGAATGCAAGGCTGTTATGCTTGAGACCCAGGTTCAGACGTTCACGAAGGTTGTGATTTTTTGTTTCTGTTGTGGGGCAAAAATAAAATCCTAACCTTACCATATCTGTGGCGACAGCAAATCCTCAGTCTAAAAGTCCCCCCCCCCCCCCCCCCCCCCCCCAATCCTTTCTGCCTACACTGCATGCAGTGGTAAATCCAAGCTGTAATGGCAGTTTTTAAAAAAAAATGTTCAAATATGTTTGACTTTTAGTAGTAGTAAACCACTGCGTTTGATCATTGTTGAATTTGTACTTCAGTTATAAAGGATTCACTTATCTGCTTCATTTATGGAGTTGTACCTGACAAGATGCAGCGAAATATGCCAGACAATAAATTGTGCAATCTATTGTTTGTGTCTTCTTTGTTCAAATTCACAACTGGGAAACATTTCTTTGTTAAAGAACAGTGTTATCTTAGTAGTTAGGCTAGTGAAGATGGACATGACTGATGTGCAGGTGTAATTGGTTAATGTGCAAGTTGGAATGGCTCATTCACACCTGGAAATGGTTAATGTGCATATAGGAATGTTATTAATGTGAAGAGAGGAACGAACAAACTTTATTTTTGAAGCGTTACAAATTGGGCACGCAGGCCCATCTGACATTCGGCCCTTCTAAGCACTTATCTCTGAGTACTAATGCCTGTTATCAATAATGCATGTTATGTTTATAATTTTTAAAAATATACATTATAGAATAATGCATACACACATCATGTATACACAGTCATACACATCCAAACACACACACACGTACACATACTCTTACATTATCATATATACACACTAATATACAGACATAGAAATACATACGTACACGCACTTACATACATATTTACCTAAATTTCTCTTCATAATTCGTGTTGATCAGGTCACTGAAAGTTTGTATAATTTTTTTTTTCAGAGATAGCAATGAGAAAGTAGACTTGAAGCCATTGACAGAAGTAGAAGATTATGAAATACAAAAGAAAATAGAAGAGGTAAGCTCTTGTGTTTTATTGTCATATATTAATTTGTCAAAAGAAAATGTTGCTGATATTTTAATGTACCCTGGCGTCAAAGTCAAAAGAGGATCAATTTCATTGCACCAGGTTTTATTCTGTATGACTTGGTCTTTTTCCTCAAAATGGCTAGCCGCTTGCATAGCATGGCACTCGACATCAACTCTGTAGCTCCAGTGACGATCCTCATAGATCTTTGTAAAAATGTACACTGGTATTAAAACCACAAGTTGAGAACTTCAAAGGGTTGTGTAGTCTTATTGCCATTCTGTAAAACTTGTCAGCCTCCTCTGCCACTATCAGAAGTCATAGAACATGTAAAAAAAACCACAATCAAGACAGACATGCAGAGGGACTGAATGGCTGTGGGGTGCCAACTACCCTTTTAAGAGCAAATTCAGACGACGACGAAGAATCTGTTTTGGGTATCTTGTTAGATTTTGTGTTACAGAAAATTTATTATACATGCTCAGAGATGTGTGTTTTATTGTATTGAATGCTTTTTTTTTTCGTAGATTTTATCAGGCAAAGATAGTGGAGAATTGAACATGGTGTGTGTGCTAATGAACAGTTTTATTGAGTCAGGTAATCTGTCTTTTTTAGCATGTTGTTGATTTTCTACCCTTGTGTTTAAAGAAAAGTAAGATCGAGTTACACAATTGGCACGGCAACACAGAAACTGTATGATTGTTTAAAACAATGGTTTCATAGTTCCTTCGACTAGCTACTGCATTGAGTGCGTGGCACGTTACTGCGAGCTGCAGATTTTATTTGAAGTGTTTTCAAAATTTGCCCAACATAATTGTATTATAAACAGCAGATTCATAAAGTGGTAAGTGACCTTTGCCACATAACTGATGATGCCTTGTGCAATGTTGTGCATCATGGGTGATGAAGACCACTTTCATCCAAAGTAGTAATGATGCCTTGTGCAATATTCTATATGCAACTGCTGATCTGTTGCAACAGCTGCTTCCATAGACAGTGGACTGTGCAATTTCAGGGATGACCTGTTTGTGTTGACACTTATTCATTTAATGCATGTGAATGATACTGGCTTTGCTGGGACTGCAGTTTCTTTTAGTTTTTGTTTCATAAGGGACAATGTGTAGTTTTCCATGCTACAGGAAGAGGATAACCCATTTTCTGTGAAGTTGGAATACAGTTAACTTATGACTGATTAATGGGTGTTTTTTGTTGTTGTTGCTGTGAATTTAAATGTTGACAGAAACGAAATATTTCAGTTTATTTCCTGGCTTATTTCAGTTTTATACTCAATTTTATGTTGATATAATTATGTCTAGCATGTAATGAGGTACAGGAAAATATGCCAGGCAATAAAATATGTAACATATTGTTTCTGTCCTTGCTAAGTGTTAGATGATTGTAATGGTTCAGTATTGCATGATTTAAAGAAATGATCTATCCTTCAGAGGACAACTGTCATTAAATGTTTGACCATATATAGCTAGCTCAATGTTTAAGTTGATTATTTTGTGTTGCTTATGAATGATGATGTAAAAATCTGAATAACATTTAGCAGAACAAGAAAGGTTCTTTACCCCTAATCTAGTGAATGCACAGTGACAACACATTTCTTAGACAATTACATGAGGTTCCCTACCCCTGATCTAGTGAATGCACAACATTATTTCCTAGAAAATGACATAAGGTTCCCTACCTTGATCTAGAGAATGCACAGTGACAACACATTTCTTAGACAGTGACATGAGGTTCTCTACCCCTGATCTAAAAAAAGGCACAGTGACAACACCATTTCCAAGACAGTGACATGAGGTTCCCTACCCCTGATCTAAAAAAAAGGCACAGTGACAACACCATTTCCAAGACAGTGACATGAGGTTCCCTACCCCTGATCTAAAAAAAGGCACAGTGACAACACCATTTCCAAGACAGTGACATGAGGTTCCCTACTCCTGATCTAGTGAATGCACAGCGACAACACCATTTCTTAGACAATGACATGAGGTTCCCTACCCCTGATCTAGTGAATGCACAGCGACAACACCATTTCTTAGACAATGACATGAGGTTCCCTACCCTGATCTAGTGAATGCACAGCGACAACACCATTTCTTAGACAATGACATGAGGTTCCCTACCTTGATCTAGACAATGCACAGCGACAACACCATTTCTTAGACAATGACATGAGGTTCCCTACCCCTCATGTAGTGAATGCACAGTGACAACACCATTTCCAAGACAATGACATGAGGTTCCCTACCCCTGATCTAGTGAATGCACATCATTTCCTAGAAAATGACATGAGGTTCTGCTTGAGAAAGCAGTCAGGCCATTTACATACATCATGCTATGAAGATTGTAGACCGCAATTTTGGTTGAAGGGATATTTTTTCAGACATCATCTCCGAGAGTCATCAGTGGAATATCTTTGCTTGCTATCGAGCTGTTGATCAGCAGTTAGTCACGGCGGAGAGAGACCAAACATAAGAGGGTAAAACTGTAAAATAAAGTGGATACCTTAAATTGCCATTCATCTCTTTTCGTGCACATCTGTTTTACAGACTGTTGGTACATGCACTCTTACTTGGAATGAAAATATTCCTAATTTTTCTCCTTTTATGATGGCCCCCCCCCCCCCCCCCTTTCCCACAAAATGAGACCCCAAAACTCACACTGGAAGAATCACCATTTAGAAGTTGATATGACAAAGGCAAATTATGAGTAGACTCACCGAGTGTTTTATACTAATTATATTTTACACTCTGGGTGATTTTCAGATGTGACCATTCCTTGTGATAGACTAGTAGCAGTTTTTACAGCCATCCTAGAGACAATGGTTCGCAACTCTGATACCGACCCACTAATTGCTTTTGGTGCTCTGGAAACTTACTTGGGTAAAGTTTCTGTTAGTTTTATTTATATCGAGTGGTATTTGACTGTGTTAAAATGTAAAGGTTTATGTTGTTGTTTAGCCATGTTATATATATTTTTTGAGTTATATACTGGTATTTGGTCTGTTATTATATAAAGCTATGTTTCTTACCTTGTGCTTTGTGAAGCCCTAAGGAAAATTAAACATTAAGAACAAAACTGAAAATAAGAACACTAGAAATTAAATTCTGAATGGAAATTTGAGAAGTTGAATTTGTGCATCCTCGACCTCATATGCTTGGTGATTCTGCTGCCACTAGCACAAGAGCTAGGTGTACAACCAACAAGAGTGGGTGGGCCACTGGCCTGCCTCACACACTGTCACGCCTCACGCACTGTCACGCCTCACACTGTCACGCCTCACACTGTCACGCCTCACACACTGTCACGCCTCACACACTGTCACGCCTCACACACTGTCACGCCTCACACACTGTCACGCCTCACACACTGTCATGCCTCACACACTGTCACGCCTCACACACTGGCCTGCCTCACACACTGTCACGCCTCACACACTGGCCTGCCTCACACACAGTCACTTGCCCTTCCTGGAGATGAATGTCTGAGTAATTTCTCTAAACTGTACATTGGAGTAGTCTCTGTCTTATTCACACTGTGTTGAGAAATCCTAGAATCTGCTCAAAACTCAGCCCTGTATAAACAGAGGCTGACTGGTCGATTTGGAGTCATTTCATATTGGACCAAAATACTCTGTTGCCAACATGTCAAACTGAGGGTCACCTGCGGGCCACCTGCGGGCCGTGTGGATCACATTTGTGTTGTCATGTAGGTCACACACAACAGCTAATTGAAGTAATTCAAAAAACGTTACTTTATTGCGGGCCACAGGCGTACCTGCAAAGGGCTGCATGTTTGACATGCCTGCTCTGTTGGCAGTGGTTTTAATTCACAAAAACCGGATATCCAAACTGAAATATTTGGCTGACATTTTTAGCAAAATGAATTAAATCTGTCTTTGCAAGGAACATCTGCCATGGATTTTTAGGCAAACGCCAAAGTGAATTCTTTTGAGAGTAGTAAAGTAAAGATTTCCTTTCAGGCCTCTAGGCGCATCGGGCTTATGAGAAGAGCACCCATATTTTTACAGACCAATCGGCACTAGGAGGTTAATGTGGTCAGCATTACACCGGCCTTCTTTACTTCCCCAGGACATACATCCTGGTACCCATTTTAGGCTGGGCTGACCTGCGACACCCCATACCATGATAAAAATCCACGAATCGATCGTGGAAAGGTAATTTTTAAATGACCATGGCTCCCAGGTTGACCCAGCCTTAAGTGGGTACCAGGTAAAATCATGGGAAGTAAATGCAGCTGGTCTGATATTAACCACATTATCTACCAAGTGCCGTTTGGGCTATAAAATATAGTTCTAGCCCTATATGCCCAGTACACATGAAGGCATGAAAAAAGGTCCTTTACTTACATTGGTCTTTTACTAAACTGCTGATATATCCAAAATTATAACAGCTAAAACAAAAATGCCAACAAGGCATGAAGCAAAGACCAGATGTTTGGAATAAATAATGATCAGTCTAAAAATAAAATTTAAGTATTGCATGAGAAATTGCTGAGAGGAGAGAGTAACAAAGAGGATGCAATAATAGAATAAATACTTATAAACAGGAAACGGAAAGAGCTTATCGGTAAAGTCAAGAATAGTGTCTTAACAATTGACGAGTATGGCCAGTATATGTGTATGTACACACACGCTCACACACACAACTGGACCTGCAGGAAAGAGATATATAATAATGCGAAAATTACATGTTATTTTGAAATTATTCACTTATACTTTTTTGATGTACAAATTTATTGTCAGGAATTTTAAAGCCAAATAGAACTTTTAAACCAGTGTGGAAATTGGTGGTGGGGTGGTGTGTTTAAGGCTTTTATACCTTGAGGTGTGTTAGGTATATTGTGATAGCCCAATATTTATATACACCTTTATGGATGGGTGATGTTGGTCACTACCAGGCCAGTCACCTTTACTTCCCATAATATTTTCTGGTAGTCATTGTAAAGCTGCGTTGACCTGCGAGCTTGACAGTTAAAAAATAAGTCTTCTTCTTCTTTGGTTCACGGGGTGTAAACTCTGGTGCAAAGTTCTGGTTGTTCGTCCACTTCTGGACTTTAATCTTGTTCCAGAACCTGATTTTTGTGTGCACATCCATTTGAAGGATCTATCTTATTTGTATGTAGACTGTTGAGTCTTCGCCTTTCAGGCAAAATGTTCTGGTTTTGAAGGACACATCTCTCATTAGTCGACTTTTACAACGTGCTTGTTAGGTGGTAGTGGGTCTATTGTTTTGTCCACAGTGAGCCTGGGGAATCCACACAGGGAAAAATTACTTCAGTAATGTGGATTCAGACTACTGGTTTGGTCAGCAAGTGCTTGTCACTGCACCTCCTTAACTCTCAATGTCTGCAAGTAATTGTATCCATGGCCATGTGTGGAACTTTACCTCACATTCTGAAGGTCTTGGGTTCATTTTATGGCTGAGTCGTTCAGTTCACGAGTGCAATTTTTACGAAGACCCTAGGGATCATCACCGGAGCTGCAGAGTTTATGCTTGATACAATACTCTTGGCAAGCGAGAAACCAAACCAGAATTAAATCTTATGCAATTAAGTCAATCCTCTCGACTTTATAGCTTTTCTTAAGTGACTGTTATTCAATGTGCTATCCTTGCAGGGACCTCTGCTTTTGAAACAGCCATGAACACAGTGCTGAAGACATTGAGGAGTAACTTTGTTAAAGTAAGATGTGATGTATGTCTTGGGCTTTCAGGGTAATCTTTGTAATGATGTGCATACATTTGAATATGTTTTGGGAGATTCACAGTTTGTTTACCTCATTTATCCGTATTGGAATGAGAGCTCACTTGGGTACTGCTTGTCAACTTATTTTAGTTAATGGACTAATGAATCAAGAATTGTATCACTGCATATTGGACATTACCATATGTGTTCCATCCCCTTCCTCAGTAGCCAGTGAAGAGTTCTGATACTAATGGTGCAAGTTCCGACCTGATTGAAAGTTCACCTGTTGTTTCCCCTTGCAGGTTGAAAATCCTTCAGACCCTTTGCTGACTTCCAGCTGACTCATTCTCTCCAGATACAAACTCTCTATGTGCTGTGCAGCACTACTTACTTGATCCCAGAGAGCCGACACCACGTCTGCTTTATCATGCAGTAGCTCACTGCCAAGAGAAGTTGTAGCAGCTAATCCATCAGCCTGCTCATAACCATAGTCACCAGAATGTCCTAGGCAAATATTAAAGTTAATCTTTTATTTAATTACATTACAAGGCCTTAGCCCGTACTCCCTGGGAATCGTAAATGAACCTCCTGGGAATTCTCTAAAACAAAATCTCTCAAAAAAGAAATATTTTTGTAGCTGCTAATAAATTAAAAAATTAAAGTGTTACTAATTTTAAATTATTTTTTGGGGGGAAATATTTAAAGATATGAACGGAGTAATCAGTAGGCACAAACAGAGGGAAACATTAAATGTATACATGCTCTAGATTCTAAAAATATATATTGGGGGGGGGGGGGGGCATGCCTTGACCTCTATCTATAATTCTAAACCTTTTGAAAATAAAGTTTGTTTGGTCACTAGGCTACAGGAAAATCTGACGTCAGCTTTGCTTTAAAGCTGTTTAGTTCACAAAAAACTCCCTAAATGCTATTTTAGTAAATATATTTATATTTCACCTCCTAAACTCTGTGCAGGTGCGAACATAACCTATTGCAGGGAGGTGTCTTGTAAATATGTTACTGTAGAAATGCTGGGTACGCGACATTCTCTGTGAATTGATTTGCAGCTTCCTGGGGTGAAAGGGTTAGGATTCATATTATTATCATCATCATCATCATGTTTTATTCCCAAAAAATGAGGTGGCGATTGTTTGCCATCTCACGCAGTGTGATGTCTCACTCACAGTGATGTCTGTGCTCTTGTCTTGCTCATGCCCTGTGGTGCTCCATCCAGATGTGAATCTTTTGCTTTCCATTTGCTCTTTTTTCTTTCAGCATTGCCAGTTGTCATTACATTTATTTAGGTTGATTTTCTTCGTAACTTTCGTAAGATATTCTTGACTGTCGACATATTTCACCCGTCAGAAGTTTTTTTTTTTTTAAAGACTGTATCTTTTGTTTATCTGTTCATCCATAATTAATATTCTGTACTTTACTGTTTCTCATCTTTTCTGCTTTTATATTTTAAATCTTCAGCACTCAAGTCACCTGAGCCAAAGTTTATATTGCGTATTTAAGGATGTTTTATTAGTTATCCATAAAGAAGGTGATTTCCACTTGCTTCCTTTTTGGGGCTGACCCTAGCTATTGTCACCACAGCATGATCATCTCCCTGCCATTGAGAAAACAACTAACCAGACTACTCCATCCACCTCCTGCTCACTACCTTGATCTGTAGATTAAACAGTTAACTCAAGTGTGCCTGAAGGTATCCTGTAGAATAGGGGAGATTAAACAGTTAACTCAAGTGTGCCTGAAGGTATCCTGTAGAATAGGGGAGATTAAACAGTTACTCAAGTGTGCCTGAAGGTATCCTGTAGAATAGGGAAGATTAAACAGTTAACTCAAGTGTGCCTGAAGGTATCCTGTAGAATAGGGGAGATTAAACAGTTACTCAAGTGTGGTTACTCAAGTGTGCCTGAAGGTATCCTGTAGAATAGTGGAGATTAAGCAGTTAACTCAAGTGTGCCTGAGGATATCCTGTAGAATAGGGGAGATTAAACAGTTAACTCAAGTGTGCCTGAAGGTATCCTGTAGAATAGGGGAGATTAAACAGTTAACTCAAGTGTGCCTGAGGGTATCCTGTAGAATAGTGGAGATTAAGCAGTTAACTCAAGTGTGCCTGAGGATATCCTGTAGAATAGTGGAGATTAAATAGTTACTCAAGTGTGCCTGAGGATATCCTGTAGAATAGTGGAGATTAAATAGTTACTCAAGTGTGCCTGAGGATATCCTGTAGAATAGTGGAGATTAAACAGTTACTTAAGTGTGGTTGCTCAAGTGTGCCTGAAGGTATCCTGTAGAATAGTGGAGATGCCATACTTCTCCTTTGATAGATGATACCCTGCGATCCAACTCAAGTTTGCTGCTTTATAATGTTTTTGTTTTTTTTATTTGGGGTCTCCATGATGAATTGATTATACAGTTTTCCTCATACTCTGGAAGTAGTCATCATCATGTGCCCTGTCAACTGACGTAGGCGCTCATGCGTCTCGACAGATCACGATCCCTGGTTGCTTGGAACAGCTCTCTTGATGATATCCCTTCATGCCATCGTTTCAGCCATCTAGCATCTTCTCTCTTGGTCTGCCTCTACCCCTTTTTGCACTGATCTTTCCAGTTGTCATGATGTTCTCCAATGTCTCTCTTCTCATTATGTGGCCAAAGAACAGTGTTTGTCTCTTTTTTATTGTTGTATATAGAGATCTACTTTCATTAGCATCTTTCAAGCAATCGTTGTTAGTTACTCTGGCCATCCAAGGTATTCTGGGGTTCCTGAAGCTGAATGCTTTGTCTGATGCCCTTAGCAGGTAATTGGTTGCTCTGAGGCTGATTCATATAGAGTCAAACTCAGTGAGGACAACTGAAATCAGTCCCGCAACCATACCTGCCAGTTAAGAAGATGTGGTCCATCTGGTAGTCATGTTCAGATCAGCCATTGGAGAGAAACAAAACTAAAGAGTTTGCTGTTTTGCTACTTTTTTTGTTTTGCAACTCACATTTTTTTTTTCTCCTTGAGGAGGGTGTCGTTATTAAATCTAAAACACTTTAGTGGATGTAGCTGAAAGAATGTCTTATTAATTGAGCTTGAACAACCTTAATGGTGATAACAGAAAGAGTACCTGATTTTTTTAGTCTAGTCTTAAAGGGTGCCTTATTAATTGAGTCAAAACCACTTTAAGGGAACCCATATTTATTGAGATTAAACAACAGCATTAATTATTACAATTGAGATTGTACTTACTGAGACTAAACATTTTATGATTACAATTGAGAGAGTGTCCTTACTGAGACTAAACAACATTAATGATTTACAGTTGAGTGTGTCCTTACTGAGACTAAACAAAATTTTATGATTACAGTTGAGAGTGTCCTTACTGAGACTAAACAACATTAATGATTTACATTTGAGAGTGTCCTTACTGAGACTAAACAACATTAATGATTTACAGTTGAGACTGTCCTTTTTGAGTGAGACTAAACAAAATTTTATGATTACTATTGAGAGTGTCCTTACTGAGACTAAACAACATTAATGAATAAAACTAAAGGGTATCCTTATTAACTGAGTATAAATACTTTAAAGAATACACAAAAATGTAGCTGTAATTTTAATCTCCGTTGGACAAAATGGCATGTTACCTTATCAAATTGAAACCATCTTACCGAATACAACCGACAAAGTGTGCATTAAGTGAGCCTAAGCCAATCTGTAGACATGTTTAATTGTTAATCTATGTTGCTTTATATCCAACAGTTGCCTCAGACCAAACATAGGAGCCGCTATCACCGTGGCTTCGCTGAACTGTTGGTGACATTGTTCATTCGTGCTGGAAATTGGCCTTTAAGGTGAATTATTTTAGGAACATTATAACATCAGAACATGTTTGTTCTTTTACTGAATATTTCATTACTTTATGTCATTGATTGGCTCACACACTGAATGTTTTCTTAGAAACTGAAGTTATAAATGCTACGATAATTCAGAGAGAAGAATTTTGGAGAGGTTGTTTACAGGGAGAGGCAGAGTTTGGCTACCACAATGGTGGACACAAGGTATCTAGGACACCTTGGGTATGAGGCAGGAGAGTTAGAAAAGACGGAACGGTTTGTCTGTTGCACTTGGTCACTTAATCCCAGAAAAAAAAGCGTTCACTACCTGCTCTTTATCATAAAGTAGCTTACCATCCAGAGTAACAGCAGCAGCCAACTGTCAGCCGGCGAATTAATCTCCCAGGTACAAAATTCATATTCTTGATTAAAAAAAAAAAAAAAACTGTTGATCGCACAGAGGCAGTGGCTGCAGTCAACTGAACTTACAAAGCAACAAATTCTGTATTCATATCTTGGGCTGTCCTGCCACTGACACAAAAACTTTATACTTTTTCTGTGCTAGCCTGATAATTTTATCTGTTGTCTCATGCATGCAGAATTGTATACCTGCAACTGCTAAGTCGAATCCAGGAGGGGTGAAGAAATAAGAGAAATGTCTGGGCAACCACTGATAACAACAGATAAAGAACAGATAAAAAAGATAACAGATAAAGAAGATAACAGATAAAGAAGATGGCGCTGTGATTGGACACATCCTGAGAAGAAGAAAGCAGCAGAGAATCACCAGAAAGGCACTGCAATGGGAAATAGAGTTAAGAAGCAAGGATGTCCACAAGAAACTCTAAAGTGAATGTTGATGAGAGAGGTCAAAGGTGGACGATTCCATTCACTGTATCGAAGGGACTTGAGAAGATGGAATTAAATGGCTGAATAAACTGCCACCCCTTTGTGACATATAATGGCACAACAGGATATTGCTGATGAACCGCCAAAACAGTAATGTCCTCGAAATACTAGTTTCCATTCTGTAACCATCTTTATCAGTTTCATACTAATTGTATGTCTGGAAGCTTTTTTTCTTCTTGCTTTGGGGTCTGGGCACTTGTGCAGAAGACCCAGGTTTGAACTCTATAAAATGATATGTGCTTTTTGTTTGATTTTGGCAGAAAAAAACATCCCAACCTCCACAGTTTGTGGTGACTGCACTACCCCCATGAGTTTAAATCCTCGGGCTCCAAACGTCCTTGACCTTCACCAGTCTCAAAAGTGCTACAATGGGCAATAACAACAGTGTTGTTCTTATGTTTTGTTTTAAATAAATAAATATTTTATGTAATAATTGTTTTGTTTCCTAAACAGTTCTTGCTTGCTGGTTCATGAATTCATAATGGCATCACTGGAACGTTGGGTTGTCTTCAACAAACAGGTATATTTGATGACACTTTTATACTTTAAACTATTGATAATGGTCTGTTTCATTTTTTGCTCTGAAAGCTTTTAAAAGTTAATAGGTAAAGGACCTTTTTTTCATGCCTGCATATTAGGTATATAGGGCAAGACCTATATTTTATAGTCCAGTGGCACAAGATGGGTGATGTGGTTAGCATCACACCGGCCGCCTTTACTTCCCAGGACTGCACCTGGTACCCACTCAAGGCTGGGTCGACCTTTCAGCCAAGGTCATTTTTGCAAAAAGTCAGGCACCGCTAGAGAGCAAACCCACAACCTTCCGATTCGCAGGCAAGCATCTAGCCGCAACGCCATGGCGACTCCCACTTAAAGCTTTTGTCTGTTAACATTTTATGGCATTTTCACACTTTAAATTTTTATTTGTTAACAGTATATTAGTTTTTGTTTGTTTGCCTTTTAAGACATTTTTGTAATGATAACTAGATTGATACCACCACTTTGGTCTTCTATGTTCCCCAAATCCTTGCATATGTATATTTGTTGACTTTATCTCTTTAATTCTGATTTCAGGCTATAGCTGTTAAACATATTTGAAATCATTCCTTAAGCAAGTTTACTTTTAAACATAGTTGTAATCATTATTCTCAAACCAAGTTTGCTGTTGTACTAAATATAAAGGACCACTGATCTTCTGTCTGCCATAGAGGATGCAAAACTCTGACTCCACTGTGTGCGTGGAGCGGATCTTTCTGGAATGTGTAGAAGTTTTCATCGATGGGGCTGGAGAAATGTTGAGTCAAAGATTTCCTGACCGTTGCTGCTCTCTTCTTGAAGAGATCAAATACAAACTGTTGCACGATGATACGCAGAGGTAACGTGTTTTGTCCAGTATACAATTAGCTGTTTTAGATCAGGGGTTCTTAGGGTATCCGCAACTCCTTGAAAACATGGGACTGGATCTGTGTTTGAGATTATTGGATTATAACAATAAAAGTAAAGGACCATTGAATATATAGTTTTAGACCCATATGATGAGAGATCAGTTGGCGCTGAATGGATGTTTGCTAGACCCATATTATGAGAGATCAGTTGGCGCTGAATGGACGTTTGCTAGACACATATTATGAGAGATCAGTTGGCGCTGAATGGACGTTTGCTAGACCCATATTTTGAGAGATCAGTTGGCGCTCAGTGGATGTTTGCTAGACACATATTATGAGAGATCAGTTGGCGCTCAGTGGATGTTTAATAGACCCATATTATGAGAGATCAGTTGGCGCTGAATGAATGTTTGCTAGACCCATATTATGATAGATCAGTTGGCGCTGAATTGATGTTTGCTAGACCCATATAATGAGAGATCAGTTGGCGCTGAATTGATGTTTGCTAGACCCATATTATGAGAGATCAGTTGGCGCTGAATGGATGTTTACTAGACCCATATTATGAGAGATCAGTTGGCGCTGAATGGACGTTTGCTAGACACATATTATGAGAGATCAGTTGGCGCTGAATGGACGTTTGCTAGACCCATATTTTGAGAGATCAGTTGGCGCTCAGTGGATGTTTGCTAGACACATATTATGAGAGATCAGTTAGCGCTCAGTGGATGTTTAATAGACCCATATTATGAGAGATCAGTTGGCGCTGAATGAATGTTTGCTAGACCCATATTATGATAGATCAGTTGGCGCTGAATTGATGTTTGCTAGACCCATATAATGAGAGATCAGTTGGCGCTGAATTGATGTTTGCTAGACCCATATTATGAGAGATCAGTTGGCGCTGAATGGATGTTTACTAGACCCATATTATGAGAGATCAGTTGGCGCTGAATGGATGTTTGCTAGACCCATATTATGAGAGATCAGTTGGAGCTGAATGGATGTTTACTAGACCCATATTATGAGAGATCAGTTGGCGCTGAATGGATGTTTGCTAGACCCATATTATGAGAGATCAGTTGGCGCTGAATGGATGTTTGCTAGACCCATATAATGAGAGATCAGTTGGCGCTGAATGGATGTTTGCTAGACCCATATTATGAGAGATCAGTTGGCGCTGATTTGATGTTTGCTAGACCCATATAATGAGAGATCAGTTGGCGCTGAATGGATGTTTGCTAGACCTATATTATGAGAGATCAGTTGGCGCTGAATGGATGTTTGCTAGACCTATATAATGAGAGATCAGTTGGCGCTGAATGGATGTTTGCTAGACCCATATTATGAGAGATCAGTTGGCGCTCAGTGGATGTTTGCTAGACCCATATTATGAGAGATCAGTTGGCGCTCAGTGGATGTTTGCTAGACCCATATTATGAGAGATTAGTTGGCGCTGAATGGATGTTTACTAGACCCATATTATGATAGATCAGTTGGCGCTGAATGGATGTTTGCTAGACCCATATTATGAGAGATCAGTTGGCGCTGAATGGATTTTTGCTAGACCCATATTATGAGAGATCAGTTGGCGCTGAATGGATGTTTGCTAGACCCATATTATGAGAGATCAGTTGGCGCTGAATGGATGTTTGCTAGACCCATATTATGATAGATCAGTTGGCACTGAATGGATGTTTGCTCACTGATGCAGCTACCAACAAAAATAAACACACAAAAAGTCACAGCTTATTTTTGATTTAGGTTCAAGAAAAGTTTGAAAATCTTAAGTCTTTTTCGCTTGGCATAATATTCCCCCCCCCCCCCCCCTTTTCCCTCTCCCCATCACACCCCCAGTGCATCTGCCTGAGAGGCAAGGAACCAATAGTCTGCATACAAATAAGCCAGATCTGTAAAATGGATCTGCATTTACACTCAACTTCTGGAACAAGAGTTAAGTCCAGAAATGGACTAGCAACCAGAACTTACCACTAGAGTTTACAGCCCGTGAACGCTAAGAAGTTCAGTCTTGCCACATTGTAATATTGACATTATGAATTCATCTACAGAAATATCAGGGAACAGCTGCTGAACATTTTGCTCAAACTGCACAGACAAGTTCCCTTGAACACACCCAAGAAGACCTCAGTAAAAAGAGACTTGAGTGTTCAAACTGATGCCATTATAGGTATGTTACTTATTGCATCTTTTGCTTATTACTGTTAGACAAGCTTATAACTCAGATACTTTACAATTTATGGTATTCGCCCCGGTATTCTCTGCATACATATTTCAGTAGCATAATTAAAAAAAAAAAAAACATTTTTTTTTGAGCTAGGCCACTGTCCATGATTCTCTACCATAAAATAACATAGCTTTTACACAGCACTTGATGACATCCATTTTCAACCCACGCACCTACTCCCAAGTGGGTTCCAGGGGAAAAAGAATAGACCCTCTGCCCTCCTACTAAGAATGTCATAAAAAAGCAAATTAGGTGTGTTTCCTTTGAAGACGCAGTACTTCTGCCTGAAACTGAAATGCAAGGAGCCACAGGCCAAATCTGTAAAACTGATGTGCACGCAATACTCAATTTCTAGAACAAGACCAAAGTCCAGATATGGAGGAGATATCAAAATTTGAACAGGAGTTTTACAGCCGGTAAACACTGAGAAGAAGAAGATCCCATGCACCCCTGGATTCCTGTTTAACTCATTAGGTCCCAGGTAACAGATCCCATGCACCCCTGGATTCCTGTTTTAACTCATTAGGTCCCAGGTAACAGATCCTATGTTTTTTTTGGTTTCATCCAACTGAATATATTTTTTTTTAAAGCTTTGGGTATTTCATACAGCTGCTGCACTAACTGATTTTGCCATATTATTTAAATTTCCCCTGTCTCATTGTGTAATGATACGAAATGAACAGGCGGACAGATTGGCTGGCTCTGCACAACTTGGTGGAATACTAATACATGATAAGGCAGACGTGGTTAGTGCCTTATGGAAGAGCGTGTACAGTTCGGAGGAGCAGATGGATCACCACAGTCTGGTGAGATTGATGCAGCGGGGAGTGACGAGAGGTTCTGGCAGATGCTCGAGGCTCAGAGGAAAGGCAAGACGGACGTTTAATCAGAATGCTACTGGCACCATTAGTTTCGGAACTCTTCGCTGGCTGCTGAAGATGGGAACTGAGCGCTTATGGGAATGCCCTGAGTGCTGTGATGTCGGTTCTTGAATCAAATCAAATCAATTTGTGTAATGATACTAATTGTATCAAACCAAACTATTTATTATTTGAGGAAACAGTTTCTTTGGATAAAACCAGTGTAATATCTACCCAGGACTGAAAGAGCGTATAGACACACACAAAATCCCTATCAAAGGATTACTAGATTATTAAGGGTAATTTATAAGACATTATTATAACACTGGATTGCTAATGAAAAAACACAGAACCTTTGATTCCCATGGACATGTCAGGTCCTTCTGAAATTGTAGTGTAACAACTTTATCAATAATCCTAGATAAACTTTCATCAGATCCCAGAAACAACCTGCTTCTAAGAAGCTGTAATTAGGGCATATACAGGCTACAGAAAAAAGGAACTAGAAACTTCTTTTTCACGTTCCCGGTTGTAAACTTCTGTGGAGAGTTCTGGCTGTTCATCCACCTCTGGACGTAAGTCTTGTTTTAGAACCTGAGAGTTGTATGCACATCCATTTTGCAGGTTGAATTATTTGTATGCAGACTGTTGGTTCCCTACCTCTCAGGCAGATGCACTCTGGCTTCAAAAGAAGCCCCCCCCTTCCCCCCCCCCCCCTTTCCTAGTTAGGACTGCTATGACATGCTGTATGTTGGGGAAGGGGGAGGAGGGGGCAATGGGTCTATTCTTGTTTCCAGCACAATGGAACCCTCGGACCCACACAAGGACTCTGGAATGTGAAACATTTGGCAAAACTGTTTTCATGTCAAGGTTAACAGATATAATAGTTTGCTTTAACATATTTTGCATTCTGTGGTATGCAGGCTTGGCCACACAGATTCTCCTATTTTCATTTTATTTCCGCATCTTGTATTATGAATTCCCATGGCCCAGAAAGTAAAAGGGTTTAGCCATCTGAGACTTTCCTCCATAATTGTAAATTTCTAAACAAGATTTTTAGTTTGCCCAAATGACCCGCCATTTTTTATCATATTTTTAGACTGCATTCCTCTTTCATTGGACTCTTTCAGTTCTGACGAGTTAGTTTAGCAAACACATGTATGATTCTGAGGAGTTCAAGTAAAATAACATTCTAGGACAGACGGAGTGAAATAAACAGTTAGGACTATGTAGGTCACAAGGAGTTCAGAAAAGTATATTATGTCAGTTGAATGATGAATTTAGAATCAACAGCACATCACTCTAGACACTCCCATATGCACACCGTCCCCATCTTAAGCAGCAGACAAAGGGTTCCAGTTCCGATAGACCCAGTAGCTGTCTGATTGTACATCCGTCTCGCCTTTACCTTGGGTGTTGAGCGTCGACCAGATCCCCTGCAATGCCATTCTCCACAGACCATAATGATGTGTTTGTGCCACCGCATTTTTTCACTCTCGTTCCCAAAGGGCCCTCACAAGATCTAGCTTGTCATGAATCAGTTCACCACCAAATGGTAAAGAACCGGCCAGTCTGTTGGCCTGCTTGTTTTCCAAAACACCAGCATAACCTAGGAAACAATATCAAGGATACTAGCTACCAGGGACCTCAGAAGCGATGCTTGCCACTCTGCATACCTGACTCCACCTTGCTCAACATACTTTGTGAGTCAGTTACAACTATGACATGTGTGTACAGCTGATTCTCAGTCCAGCGGAAATCAACAAATGCACAGTTAGTTACTTGGTACTTAATAGGTTATATCCAGTTGATATGTAATGTGAATTGTAATTTACACATACACACACATACACCTGAATGCGTCTTCAGCAAATGTTACATAATCTTTATTACAGATTTTGCAAGTACGAAAGACAGTGAAGTCTTGGGTAGAACACAAGCCATAGAAGAGGATTTGACAACAGCCAACAACTTGGACAGTTATGGACTTCAAGGAAGAAAGGGACCGCCTTCTACTGGTTCATCAGGTACATCCAGCGATTGGTTTGATGAAGCTGGTTTACATTCATTGACAAGTTCTGACACAGTCTTCAACACACATTCCTTGTACAGTTCTGGTATGTTCTGTGATATGGACTCGGGCGATTCTGTTGCTGCTTGCAGTGTTGTAGACATTGGGGCATCCAGTCATGGTTTAATGGCAGTAGGTAATAAAGCCATCCAGAGAGGGTCTCCCCATCCACAGCAAGAATTGTTTAATGTTGATGATTTCAAGACGACGGCTAGAGACACAACTGAATCACAGCAACAGGTCAGTGATGATTTGAATATCAGTATTACAGAGCTCACATGTTCTGCTTCAGAGCATGCACTAGAGCCAAAGAGAAACAAACAAAGACAATTAGACTATAGATTGGAGGCACTTGTAACAGAAAAAGAAAGGCCTGATGTGCATGCATGTTCTAAACAATTTATTGTGAAAACTGCAAAACCCAGTAAGGTGCACAAGTTAAATATCAGTGCTCCAGAATTTGCACCGAAACTGTCAAGTTCTTGGGCTGAACCGGACCAGTTGAGAATGTGCCTCAGTTCAGTTGATGTCCCAGGGTATGGAACTGACAAAGATCCAATCTCTGAAACTATCAACCTTGAGCTTAATTCAGTTGAATGTAATATTGAGAATGCAAATTCTGTTACAGATGTTCAGGAAAAGGAGGAGGAATTATCATTTTTGGAGGTTGACAAAGAAGAAGCAGGTGTGGATTTGCAGAAAGATGCCAGTTGTGAAAAGGTGGAAACTTTTACCGCTGTTTCTCCATCTTCTTCTGACCTTGAGGAAGTCCCAGAACACACTTTACCATTTCCTGAGAATGCAGTTGAATCTAGAGGTATGGTAAATCCAAAAAAGATTATTAGATACACACCGCAAGAGTTAAAAGCTCTAAATCCTGGTGCTTCAGGAT
The DNA here is from genome assembly GCA_905116865.2 of Candidula unifasciata. Lineage (NCBI taxonomy): Eukaryota > Metazoa > Mollusca > Gastropoda > Stylommatophora > Geomitridae > Candidula > Candidula unifasciata. Next base: position 417,448 of record CAJHNH020006146.1, on the reverse strand, counting down.
GTCTCAAAGACTTGGATGTTGCAAGGGATTCTTCTTTAACTGATGGTGTAGTCAAGACATCAGAATGTCCTTCTGATGAACAGGAAGTTGCAGATCTCAAGAGTTCACCTTCTTCAGTGCCTTTTCTTCGATACACTGGTCAAGGAGGCAGTCCACTTGAGATTTCTGTAGGACCAAAATCCAATTCAGCTAAATGGAAGAGTCTTTCGGAACTGCTGCCTCCTAGTCAGCTCAGACCTCGCCAGTACACCTCTGAATCTTCAGCTCACCCTCCACCTATCAGTTGTAACATCAGTGACACTGAACCCCATGCATCTGAAAAGGATAATCTGAATTCTCTTTGCAGTATTGCTCAGTGTCTTTTCTCCACTTCCGATCAGCCAGTGTCAGAAAAACAGTATATGGATACAAGTAGTAGTGTTTCTGGTGCAGTGCCAGACGAGAATTTGGGCATAGAAGCTGTTAGGACTTTTAAAAATGCTGAACCTACAACAATCTCAGACCTAAATGATATCAGGCAACACGTGGCTCCACAGTGGACAGAGTCATTTTTCAAAAATATAAGATCAGTTGAGGACCGGGTCCGGTCCACCTCCAGTGATGAGCCTCTGTCTCCCAAGAAATCTAACAGACACAAAGCCAAGAAAAAGACAAAGTTTCGTCCGGTGAATGAAGTGCTCACTGAGAAGTTGGATACTGGCTGTCGTGAGAATAAGGTGCCTTTGTTGGACGGGAATGACAAGGGATGTGGAGATGAGACTGAAATAGATGATTCTGAAGTTGGAGGGCATGTTATCCACCAGCCCACGCTTGGAGCCCTGTGTAGTAGCTCAAGCAAACGATCATCTTGGGTCACAGAACTGAGGCAGGAGAGACCAAAAGCGGACAAATGGGTACCTGGGAGGCGCAAGTGTACAAGATGTGGTAGTACAGACCACACCATTTATGACTGCTCACAGGAAGACCCATTCCAGAAATTAAGTAACCATAATGACTTTTGGTAGATACCAGTGACTGAATTTTAACATGACCTATCTTCTTCCTCCTCTTGAGCATTCCGAGGTCTATTACTGTAGATATCCCCCCACCTCCATTCATCTCTATAAATATGAATAATGTGCATGCATCAACTGAAGATAAAGAAGATATCAAAGAAGATTTTTATAAGTTACCTGGAGGATGTCCTAGAGGAAACACCAGAATGGACATACTGATTGTGTTAGGGGAGAAAATATTGTGCCAGTCATGGAAAGCTTACATATAGCTTCAAATGATGATGAGAGGAAATCATTTTTAAGAGAACATGACCCACCCAGAGGTTAATTAAATTAATCTGTAACTGGGTACAATTGTTTTGGCACAGCTGTGATCTAAAAAAGAAGTACCATCATTTCCTTCAGCTGCTAACATGCCTAGCCAAGTGAGCATCTGTTCATTGAATTGATGCAGGTGATTTTTTTCTTTTTTTTTAAACAGTATACTTTGACATGTTGTGTGGTTTATCGCTATTTATAGTTGTTTGTGACATTTGAATTTTTTGCTGATGTTTTTTTTTTCTCTTTTAACTGAAGAAACAAATAACAGCACAAGCACCACTGTTACTCTATGCCAGGCTCAACTGGCCTGTGGGCCAAATCTGACCCGCGGAGGCCTAGCGAGTGGTCCACAGATTGTATTAATGGTCTATCTTTGCGGGTCTGGGCCTCTGGCCCCTGACAATTCCCATTTTCAAAATGTTGGCCCTTGAGTAAACTGAGTTACTCATTGGTTTGCATGCTTCTTTGACATATCTTCTCTAATTGCTAATTGAAGAAAACCTCATATTGTTTGGTGGAAAGAGCAGCAGCTGGCCCAGTGGTTAGAATGCCGAGTTTTTATGAAGCAGGCATAGATTCAAATCCTTGGTAAGGTGATGGAAGTTTGCCTGGCGGGGACAGAAATAAACTTTCTTACCTGCAGAGTTTGTGGCGACTGCACCAGCCATGCCCCACTAAATTCGTAAGCTCAAGATCTACACCACCCTAAAAAGTGATGATATACAGGCAGTAAGGATAGACGGACAGAAAGTTTGTGAACTTATTATTCTGTCTATGAGTGTAGCCTGGATTTTTAAAAAAAAGGAGGAGGGCTTGTGCATGAGGCCTCACAAGATTTTTTTTCATTGCTTAAAAACTTGCAGAAAAAGATATATTAAAGATACCAACAACTTTATCATGTAGATGTCCTGCTAAGGAACAAACCAATAAAAGTAGCGGAGCATTTAACCTATTTGGGTAGCAATTTTGACTATCAAGAAAATAGGGCGAAGGAAATGATACGCATTGGCAAAGCGACAACAGTCCTTAAAAGTCATCAAAATATGGAGCTGCAAGTTTTACAGCTATAAGATCAAACTGTGAATCTTCAATTGAAACGTTATTTCAATTCTCAGCAAAAGCTGGTGAACCAGCAAAAATACGGAACAAAAGGTAAATGTATTTCAAAATAAATCTAAGAAAAATCATGAAAATAAAATGGGATGAATTCAAGAGTAATGGTAATCTTAGTTTCAGCTTTATGGCAAACGGGTCACCCCATAGTTGCTCCGCTCCTGTGCCAACGAAAAATGCACAGAATGTTCATCACAGTCCCATATGGACAGATTGACAGACTGCTGTCTCAGCATATACACTAGCATACACGCATTAAAAGCATACCATAGCCATCATTATTCAAGAGTGAGGAGATCAGAGAAATGTCTGGACAAAAACTTCTATCAACTTTAATAAGACAAAGATGGTGGAGATATAGTGGACACACTCTTAAGACAAAATGAGCAAAGAATTAGAAAACAAGCAGTGAAATGGAAAACAAATGGTCTTTGGAAATAAAGACGTCTAGGGAAACATTTAAAAGAACATTATTTTGAGAGGCCGAAAAAGCTTGGCTGGAACATTATTATAAAAGGCCAGAAAAGCTTGGCTGGAACATTATTATAAAAGGCCAGAAAAGCTTGGCTGGAACATTATTATTAGAGGCCAAAACAAGTTTGGCTGGAACATTTTTATGAGAGGTCAGAAATGATTAGCTGGAACATTATTATGAGAGGACGAAAAAGCTTGGCTGGAACATTACTATGAGAGGCCAAAAAAGCTTGGCTGAAGAAACATTATTATGAGAGGTCGAAAATGATTGGATGGAACATTATTATGAGAGGCCAAAACAAGCTTGGCTGGAACATTATTATGAGAGGCCAAAACAGGTTTGGAGTCAACATTATTATGAGAGGCCAAAAATGCTTTGCTGGAACATTATTTATGAGAGGCCAAAAAACCTTGGCTGGAATATTATTATTGGAGGCCTAAAATGCTTGGCTGGAACATTATTATGAGAGGCCGAAAATGCTTGGCTGAACTCTTATGTTGGAAATCGAGAGAGTGGAGAAATAAAATATGAGACATATGTAATGTCTGACTGCACACGAAGGATGATAAGTAAAGTAATACCCGCTGTGCTACAGAAGTCGGTGTCCGGTATTACCACAAATGTTTCTTTTGAGCAGTAGCAGTGCAGAGAAGAATTTATGACACTGTTGTGTGTCGCTTGTAAACACACAAAATTGAGAGAGAGCCAAAATGATAATAGAATGAGTCAGATTGGAACATGAACGTATGAATATTAATGTCTCAGTTATCTCATGATTATTAACTAGCATGAATATTAAGGAGCTCAGAATACTTGTAGTCCCAAGAACTGGACTGAGCATTCAGTGTGGCAAAAGTGATTTGCACGAACTGAATGGATAGGTTTGGGAATGTATAAAACTGCTCAAAAATAGACTTGATCAGTGAGAGCTGCTGGCGTTTTTGTGTGCGATGCTGTTTACCATCTCCATGTTGTGGAGATTGGTAGGCAATTAAGCCTTTTGGCGGTTTATTGTGCTGATGTGATCAGTGAGTCCTGCTTGCATTGTGTGTATAAATGTCGCAGGATACCAGCTCCAAGTTGTAAGCAATGTTTTTCCCTTGTGGGATGGTTTTTATTTGAAGCCCCACCATTTTTTGGCCATAACGGCTGAAAGGGGTTTCTGGGACCTCTCCATGGGTGATCCTCTTTCACATGGTGGCACTGGGTGTCACCATGTGTTTATCGCTTGTGTGATGTCCTGGTGGGGTACAATAAGCAAGCAAGCTCCATGTTGTTGAAATTGGTAGGCTGTTCAGACTTTGTGCCAGTTTATGCTTCAGAGGTGTTCTGTGTTGTGGTTGAGAGCAACAAGAGACTATTGGCATATCCCTCATACTCATATTGTTTTTGTATGGCGTGTATAATAAAGTATATTACTGATGTTTCAATGGTCTTACTAGTACTTGAATCAAGTGGGCCCCAAGTTATCATGAATTCATAGCTGCTTGTTTATTAGTCACACAATCACCTATTACACCACAGATACGGCTCAAGAATTTCACAGTTCCTTATTTGAGTACAGTGCAGACCTGATAAGGAGAACACACTGAGGACCCAAAAAAATGGTTTCTCTTTTCAGAAATTTCTCTCATCTGGATACAATTTGCAAGAAACATTTCAGGAGATAGCACAACATAAATTTACCACATCCTCGAGTGCCTCAAGTGTTCTGCACTGTATTGAAAAATATCCGTTATTTATACATTGGATGAATCAACTTGCCAGGAAAAACAGCCTTACTCTTAGCATGTGTGCGATCATAAGAGAAGTAAATATCTGCCAGACATTTGTTTGCTTTTGGGGTGAGCTTGAGAGCAGCCAGCAGATAGTCGCTGGTCGTGTCCTCAGGTTCCTCAACAGTGGGCAGATAGTCGCTGGTCGTGTCCTCAGGTTCCTCAACAGTGGGCAGATAGTCGCTGGTCGTGTCCTCAGGTTCCTCACAGTGGGCAGATAATCGCTGGTCGTGTCCTCAGGTTCCTCAACGGTGGGCAGATAATCGCTGGTCGTGTCCTCAGGTTCCTCAACAGTGGGCAGATAGTCGCTGGTCGTGTCCTCAGGTTCCTCAACAGTGGGCAGATAGTCGCTGGTCTTATCCTCAGGTTCCTCAACAGTGGGCAGATAATCGCTGGTCTTATCCTCAGGTTTCTCAACAGTGGGCAGATAATCGCTGGTCTTATCCTCAGGTTTCTCAACAGTGGGCAGATAGTCGCTGGTCTTATCCTCAGGTTCCTCAACAGTGGGCAGATAATCGCTGGTCGTGTCCTCAGGTTCCTCAACAGTGGGCAGATAGTCGCTGGTCGTGTCCTCAGGTTCCTCAACAGTGGGCAGAGATTCACACTGTAACGATAATGGTTTTTTTATGTTATCACAATCTACATTGCTGAACATTAGGTATTCCCATGAATGCTATCTCTGATATAACAGCCAACCCAAGGTGCCTCTGCAGAATAATCCCTTAAAATGTCTTGAATTCTAAGAGGACCTGACATGCTTCACCACAATTCACTCTAAGGTTATGTGAATTGTTCTAGCGTCAGAGATTTGTCATTAGCGGCCACAGCCACCAGAACAGTATGGTCACTGTGAAGAAGACGAAAGGATGCAGTAGCAAACTATCTTTTTTAAAAATGCAAAGAGACACACACACCACATTATTGTAAGAAAACCAGACAGTAAGCAGATACTTTGACAAAATATCTGACAGCAGCAGAAGTGAGGTTTCTTGACAAACGGGGGGAAAATATGGGCTTGTTTGAACAAAACAAAAATGTAACAGTTCTCCTCAAGACAGATGATATCTCTAAACATATAGGAGGTTAGATGCACTGTGGGTATTTTTCTGTGTGGGTGACCTCTTCTTCACCTTTGTGTTCACCGGCTGTAAACTCCAGCAGAAAATTCTGGTTGTTCATCCACTTCTGGACTTGAGCCTTGTTCTAGAACTTGAATTTTGCATGCACATCCGTTTTACAGATGTGGCTTATTTGTGTGCGGACTGTTGGTTCCTTCTCTCTCAGGCAGATGACCTCTGACTTTGTAAGAAATCCCTGATTAGTGTACACTTCCGGCATGCTTGTTGGGGCGGCAGTGGCTCTGCTATCCTTTTTTTAAACTGGAAATGACAAGTGAGATTGCTGGTTACTTCAGACAAAAGTTTGTTGCAAAACAAACATGTCTGTCTGTGTGGATTGGTTAGATAAACTCTTTGCAAAGATTATGCTTTACATACCAACCTGATTGCTGTCAGTAATGACACTGCATGTTTTGACAGAAGTAACCAAGCACAGTACAAATTATGGCTAATCTACGGTGGTAAATCTTTTTACATATGTCACCATCATGTGCCCTGCCATCGTAGGCGCTCATGCATCTCCACAGATGGCAATCCTTGGTTGCCTGGAACAGCTCCTTGATGCTATCCCTCCATGCCATTGTTTCAGCCCATCAAGCATTATCTCTCTTGGTCTGCCGCTACCCCTTTTTTCACATACTTTTACGCATGTAGCAGATACATAATAATGGCATTGATGTCAGTCCAGGAATAAACTTGTTGACCAGTTCACCAATGGCTTCAGTCTGGTTAGCCAGTTCACCTCCTCTCCCCTCCTCCATTACTAGACGTCAAGGACACGATCACCTTGCCTATCTTAACTACTAATCATCATCATGGAGCAGGTCCTTTGTAAAACGTCACTCTCATCACAGTCTGCCTGAAAGAAACTCGCCAGCTCTCCCGCCTCATGCACTTTCATACTCAAGGAATCACTTATATCCTGTGCCCATCTTCGTGTTGGTTAGCCCCTGCCCCTCCTTCCTGGTACCATGCCTTCTGCGATAATTTTTTCGGGCTTAAGGCCATCATCACAACTACTCTTACTTGCTCTGCCATCGTTCTCTTCCCCAGTTCGTGTCTGTGATCTGCCTGGCCTGGGGGCCTCACCATTAGATCTTTGAGTTTCATTTTTGGCTTCCATAATGAGTTTCTTGGGATAGTAATGGGGTAGTTTCCCGTTGTTTTCCACATCCACATGCCTTGAGACTACGTCCTCAGCCGTCAGCAACCTTTTGGATTGCTAGGGCAAGTGAGTGCCTTGCATCTTAACTACTACCTCCTGGTATAAACCTGTGGATTCTCACTCAGCTATTTTCTACATTTTCTCATCAATTTTCCTTTTAAAAAAAATAATACCATCCTCCAAATTTGTGTGTATGTTGTGCTCTGATTTCTTAAACCATGAACAAATGGTTTCTCAGTTTCTTTTATGTCCACTTTAATCCTGAACAAATCCTCCAAGAGACTTACAAAGTATGAATTATCAAGTGGAAAGTGAGACATGCACAATCAAATCTGATCCCACTCTTAAAAATATAAACTGATCCTGACCTTTCATCCCAACAGTGTGGTGGCTTCCAAAATCTTACACCATCATTACCTTAGCATTTTCCTGTTAGGATCCGGATACCTGAAGTATCAACAGTTGAAAGCCTTAGAGTTGCCTACAGGGTTAGTTCAATAGGTTTTAATGACAGTTTTTTTTTCAAAATTTTTGGTCAAATATCAGTTCCCTGCAGCTAAAAATCTGTTAGCAACGAAAGTTTAATGGCATATAGTCAATTTAGGGATTTATGAATTGTTGCTTATAAAAATATAATTGAACTGATAGCAAGACGGCGTGTGTGTGTTCATCCTTCTTATTATTACTTAACATATTGTTATTTCTTATATTATTCTTCATTTTCTGTGTGTAAAGTAAATGTTGCTAAGGCTGATTTGTAACAAAAAATGTTAAATGTTTTATTTTCATGGTGTCTTATTTACATCATCTTTTCTATAGAAAGAGGCTGTAAGATGGAAGGAGGAGAGAGAGATCAAAAAAAGCAAATTTGTCTTTTTGTTTGTTCACTGTCTTATATATCCAGGGATGAGGAGGGGTACTGTGTATTTGTTTTTAAGTGATGGTGGGGCCCATTTTCTTTTCTTTTTTAGGGCAATTGATTGTGAAGCAAAACACAAGCCTTCATTTACAATGGATTCGAGTGTCCTATAGTCTCTGTATAATTCCTAAGATTTAATGAGTTAAATTAATAACTTGATGAAGTTGATGTGGGAGAGATAAATTTATCTTATGTGGGGCAAGTACTATCCAAAAGAGGCAGAGGAAATGTGTTGGAAGCTTTGAAGTTCACACCCCCCTAAACCTAAGCAGCAAATAATATAAGCCACACTAACTTCATCAAAACAGCAAATGACACACAGGATTTGTGAACTTTCTTTACTGAACATGTTAAATCCATGACAGTATCTTTATACATAACGTATCAGGATTGTATTCTATATTAATCAACATTGATTCAATTAAATTCACCAACAATTAATATCACATTTTTCAATCTTCAGAAAATACTTGCCTCCTTTTGTTAATAACTACACTATAGAAATTACCAAAACCAACAAAATTAAAGTCTTAAACTGCACAGTTCATGCAGAGACAGTTAAACAGCTCTGCATCCTCAGACTCAAGACCTCTGGTCATATAATGCTCTTAAAAATAAAGATCTTTTGTTTTAAATCAAAATTCTGCTACTTTCTGAGGGAAACTATCTCAGGAAAAAAATATCATACAAGTGTGGCATACATCAAGGAAGCTGTGGGGGATAATTCTGTCCTCACTAGTGTGGTTTATATTGAACATCTCGTACTTTTGGGAAAACAAATTTTGAACAGATAAAACATTGCAGATATTATCATGAAGACCAAAATGGATCCCCTCTTTGTCAGCAAGTTCCACAGTCGATCTGCTCTCTGTTAACCATCCCCACAGTCATTCCTGTCTTTGTTACTTCAATCCATCGTATGTGCCTGTGTGCCAAATTCTTCCCTTTGAAAATAAAGTTTGTTCATTTTTACAAGCAATTTTACATTTATCTATCACATGCTCCTGTGTTCTCAGTTCTTAATCCTTTGAAAATAAAGTTTTTTTCATTTTTTAGAAGCAAAATAGATATTTTGATTGATAACTGATATTACTGCAGTCTGGACATCTCTACATGTGGTCATCACATTCTTAACTAGCCAACAAGCAGTTCCCATAGTGACAGTAAAGTAAAGGACCCTTTTCCACACCTTTCAGGCGTTTTAGGTATATAGGGCTAGACCTATATTTTATAGTCCAACGGCACAAGATCGGGTGATGTCCTCAGCATCACACCGGCCGCCTTTACTTCCCAGGACTGCCCCTGGTACCCACTCAAGGCTGGGTCGACCTGGAGGCCAAGATCATTTTTGAAAAAAAGTCTGCCTCCCATATTGATAGGACAGGTGACAAATTGATTACATCTTTCTCCTTGCATGCTGTTTCCACCAGTCCTCAATTCCAGGGTCTCTCATTCGGTGGTGTGCGGAACAAACTCAAGGAATCTGATATCATTTACAAAACAAAAACTCATCTTTATTCTCTACAGCTTTACTACAGTTCTTGAGACTAGACCCTCACCTGATCCAAAGGATCTTCTGCATACAGGAACTTCATACTGCAGTTCAACCCATCATTTAATTTATACCTGAAGAGGTGCAGTGACATATCGTTTGTCATCACTATTTAAAATAAAAGCTAACAGTTTCACATTTAAAAAAAAAAAAACTGTGACCTGCCTTCTCTAAAGCTAACTACAATTCTTTCACAACTGGTACTGCAAGCCTTTCTTTTTCCTCAGTCAGAGCTCTGGCTGCATGCAGGTAGACAGAAAACACCACACCCTATAGAAGATACAGAACACATAACATTTAACTCATGGTGTCTTACATTAACATATTTTTTATTCTCATATGACAGATGAAGTTTGATGTTACAACTCTAGCAGTTTCAGTTGGCAATTTTTGTGGGACTTGCAAAATCTGAACAACTTGAGAATGATTCTTGTGGAATTTCAAGAATTGGAATAGGTGCATTTTTATGGGACTTCAAGAATTGTAATAGTACGGGACTCACACTTGTAGAACTTTAAGGACTGGAACAGCTTGAGACTTGATTCTAGTGGCACTTCAAGAACAGGGATAACAAGAACTTCCCAGCAACTAAAGACACAGAGATCAGTGGTGACTTGGTCCCATCCCAGTAGACAACACACTGATACAACACACTGATACAACACACTGATGCAACACACTGATACAACACACTGATACAACACACTGATGCTAACATGCCTGCAGGCTCTACAAAAAGTGAGTGCTGACATGGGCACTGACTGTCCATCATCATTGTGAGGAAATCCTCTGACTCTTGCAGTCTTTCAGCATGCACAGTTTATAGTCCTCTGACTCTTGCAGTCTTTCAGCATGCAAAGTTTATAGTCCTCTGACTCTTGCAGTCTTTCAGCATGCACAGTTTATAGTCCTCTGACTCTTGCATTTTTTCAGCATGCACAGTTTATAGTCCTCTGACTCTTGCAGTCTTTCAGCATGCACAGTTTATAGTCCTCTGACTCTTGCAGTCTTTCAGCATGCACAGTTTATAGTCCTCTGACTCTTGCAGTCTTTCAGCATGCACAGTTTATAGTCCTCTGACTCTTGCAGTCTTTCAGCATGCACAGTTTATAGTCCTCTGACTCTTGCAGTCTTTCAGCATGCACAGTTTATAGTCCTCTGACTCTTGCAGTCTTTCAGCATGCACAGTTTATAGTCCTCTGACTCTTGCAGTCTTTCAGCATGCACAGTTTATAGTCCTCTGACTCTTGCAGTCTTTCAGCATGCACAGTTTATAGTCCTCTGACTCTTGCAGTCTTTCAGCATGCACAGTTTATAGTCCTCTGACTCTTGCAGTCTTTCAGCATGCACAGTTTATAGTCCTCTGACTCTGCAGTCTTTCAGCATGCACAGTTTTATAGTCCTCTGACTCTTGCAGTCTTTCAGCATGCACAGTTTATAGTCCTCTGACTCTTGCAGTCTTTCAGCATGCACAGTTTATAGTCCTCTGACTCTTGCAGTCTTTCAGCATGCACAGTTTATAGTCCTCTGACTCTTGCAGTCTTTCAGCATGCACAGTTTATAGTCCTCTGACTCTTGCAGTCTTTCAGCATGCAAAGTTTATAGTCCTCTGACTCTTGCAGTCTTTCAGCATGCACAGTTTATAGTCCCCTAACTCTTGCAGTCTTTCAGCATGCACAGTTTATAGTCCTCTGACTCTTGCAGTCTTTCAGCATGCACAGTTTATAGTCCTCTGACTCTTGCAGTCTTTCAGCATGCACAGTTTATAGTTATCTGACTCTTGCAGTCTTTCAGCATGCACAGTTTATAGTCCTCTGACTTGCAATCTTTCAGCATGCACAGTTTTTAGTCCTCTGACTCTTGCGGTCTTTTCAGCATGCAAAGTTTTTAGTCCTCTGACTCTTGCAGTCTTTCAGCATGCAAAGTTTTTAGTCCTCTGACTCTTGTAGTCTTTCAGCATGCAAAGTTTTTAGTCCTCTGACTCTTGCAGTCTTTCAGCATGCACAGTTTATAGTCCTCTGCAGGTTCTCTCATACTGAAGACCATAACTGATCCTCTTTTTGTCAGCAAGTTCTATAGTCAATCTGCTCTCTGTTAACCAGCCCCCACAGTCAATCCTTACATGGAGGAGATAGAGAAAAGAACTGCAAACTTAGCATATTTGTGGACATATATGATTTGTTCCTCTTATACGGCAGGTGATGGATAATATCCTCTTACTGTATTCTATATGCAAGTAAATATTATGGAAGATAGAAAAACAAACAAAGCAACGCTGGAGACAGGTAAAAACTGTAAACCCTTGACAGGAAATAAACTGTTTTGTGTGTGTGTGTGTGTGTGTGTGTAGATATGTTATAAGCAGGAGTGGACTCTATTCTGCTGATTGTGCGACCGCCTATGTTTTGTTATTGTTGGGTGTTTGGCAGGACACATGGTGATGATGATGCTACGTTACTAACTAAAAATCAGCTAGTTTGATAAATATTCAACGTTCAATAAATACATTGAATGTCAGTTAGGAAGAAAAAAAACTCCTAGCTACTTTCTCTCTCAGCAGATGGTTGACTTTTGATTATCATCATTAAATATCATCAAATAGATTATATTTGCTATTATCACCTACCAGCAAATAGATGACATGTGCTACTTTCATCTACTAGCAAAACAGACGACATGTGCTACTTTCATCTGCCATCAAATAGGTGACGTGCTATTTTCATCTACCAGCAAATAGATGACATGTGCTACTTTCATCACCAGCAACCACGTGACCTACAGCTACTTCCACCTATCACTAGGATGACCATATCCTGTTGACAGTATCCTGTTTAGGGTGTATACAAAATTTTTTTTATAATCCATTGACCCAGTTAACGCTGAGTATCAATGGGTCTGCCTTAAAAAAAAAACGATACTGTCCTGGGGAAAACGTGACTTATGGTGGCCTTAGCTTTCACTTGTTAGTTTAATTTTAGCTACTATTATTTCTCAGTAAATGCTTGACTGTTGCCTGCTTTCATAAACAAGTAAATGTAAGATTTGTGACTGCTTTTGAGTAAAGTAAAGTTGTGAAATTTGGCTTGTGTCAAAACAAACCTGACTTCTTGCTGCTCTCACAAATCCCATGTTGGAAGTCACTGTGACAGCTTGTAGGCAGTCGCCAGTACCAAATATCACCTGATGAATAGATATTATCAAACTCTGTACCAGACGCACAAAATAACATATCCACAAAATTGTACAAATTAAATAACATCAGCAAGAAAATAAATACAATATAAATCCTACATTGGAGAAGCTTCAACATTCCTGAAGGATGGAAAACTACTGGTCCCTAGTCAGAAACTATTTTTAAAAAAAACATAATAAACAGATCGCCTGATTTAGATCACAGATTATTTAGCACAGGATAGGGGAAAATAGAATGCACCCAGGAGATTAATGTAGCTAAAGCTGCCGGATTGAGATCATTCTAAGGGAAAAGTGGTACTGTTAGTTCTTAGGAAAATATAATGTAGGGAGATTTTTAAGGGATGAACGAGCAGATTCTGCACTCGTTGTTAGCGCACTGAAAAGATTCGTAAGTTTCTATTCTGATTTTGAACGCACACACACAAATCGTCATCGTAACCAGCATCCCTCAATGGGGAGCTTTCGGTTATAACTGTGACTAGGTCTATGTGCGCCATTTAAAATTCTTAAGCATTGCTCGCCACCAAGAAGTCCTGAGAAGGACTCTTGTAGTGTTGATGCGATCGTAGGAGACAGACCCAAATACTGTTCCGACCGACGACGAAGCCGTCTACTGGCGACCCAATGGGCGACCCGGTTGCGATGCCACTTTCTATCTATCGGAATATGGATTATTATTAGCCGATAGGGAATCTCTGTGTGAATGAATGAGACACTAAAAAATTTGACACATTATTATGTGATGATAAGGACCGGTGACGTGGTGCGGATACTCCCGTCAAAAGGCTACGCTAGAACCCAACAAGGCGGCAACGATGATGGATGATTGAATGGTTTCCCGACCCCTTCCCTACCTCTTTCAGGTGCACTATGAGTACGATTCCCCCACCCCCCTCCACTTACCCATCAGGTCTTCGCCAAAGCATTTGAGTTCGGCACCCCATAATCCACAAAAATCCTCACTGCTGAGGCGGACTAAACCAGAGACGGCGCAAATACCAAAACTTTATCCATGAAACTGGCGCAAATAAACCAGACCACAAATATAACTGGAGGCTGTCAGCATCTTCGGCTGGCTGGCAGCAGGTTGAATGTGTTTTGGGTTTTAAGTTGTTTCTTTAAACGATGGACGGACGGACACATTATTAATAAAGTTGTGACATTCATAATTGGGGAGAAAAAAAAGGGGGGGGGGGGGTCACAAGTACATTTCAAGCGAAAAAGGGGAAAAGGGGTGGGGGGGGGGGGGGTTTAGAACAGTTAACTTTAATGTCAAATCAGTTGGATACAAAATGCAGAGAATGATTGAAACTAAAACAAATTACCAATAAACTACAAAGGTTCAACAACTGACGCCTACACGGAATATAGTTATTTATAAGTCTATGACTTAATCTCAGACTGGCATGAAACTGAACTCTAACAAGACATAGCTCTTACTTTAGATTTCAGACTGGCATTAGTTTAATTCTAGCCGGACAATTGTTACCTTGGATCTTTCTTTGACACGCCCTTGGCAGTCCAGGGCTAAAGCTCGCTGAGACGGTTGATCCTGAACCACACGGACACGTTCCAACAGCTCTGCCGCACGTCTTTTCTCTGCCTGTCCACCCAAAATGTCTAGGATAGACTGGAAACTGGACACGGCTGTCTCACAGACGAACACTTCTTTGCCTATATGGGGATTAAATACAAAATAAATACTGTTATACTTTCTAATCCACAGATGGAGTTTGAGCAACAGGATGTAGCCTGCTTACAATACTCAGCAATCACAGACAAAGAACTAACCTTTTTCTCAAAGTCCATGCCGTGTAGTGGTGGTAGTCATCCACAACCTTCTGTGTCGTGTACTTTCAATCAACTCTGACACAGATATCCTCCATACCATGATGCCAAACTGTCCAGCATCTTTTCTCTCCGTCTGCCTCTGCCTCTCCCCTCCAACTTTCCTACTGTCACCATGTACTCCAGTTGTCTCCTTCTCATCACATGACCAAAGAATGTAGATTGTCTCTTTCTGATGTGGGCATTCAGTTCTTCGTGAGTCAGTTTCTTTCAAGACATCCTCCATTTCTCGTTTTATCTGTCCAGAGTGTTCTCACAATTTGTCTATAAAACAAAATTTTCGTAGCATCTAAATAATCTTTCACTAATCTACCAACTGCCATGGTTAACTTCGGTATATAAAGACTGGATTTATTTGGCGTTTAAAACACCAAGAATGAAGAAGGAAGACATGCACCAGTGACAACAGGACGAGCGGTTTGATTCGGATGGAAACATTAAGCCAGAAATGGCACAAACACCAGTATTCAGTCACGAAAGTGACGCAAATAACCCAGACCACAAATATAGGCGGAGACTGTTAGCAGCCTAGGCTAGCTAGCAGCAGTCTGAACGTGGTCGAGCTTTTATTTTTTTTCTCAAAAGTACTTGGACTTGGCGTTTAAGCATTCTCTGCCTCTTCGTAACTGACAAAGACAGACTGCATAAAATATTCGCACGTTCAGCTGTGAATTATGAACTTATTACATATTCTAAGTCGGCATCTGTGGCTTAGACGTTGCTAACGCCATTGATAATGCTGAGATACCCAGTTCGATTACAGTTGCAGGCAGTTGGACAACAGACCGCTTTGCATTGTCACGATAATGGCGTCGAGTGACACACAGCCAAAACATGGTGGGTTTTATTCTGCGGCGTCTCTAAGTCTAATGGATACGCAACTAAACTGTTCTTCTTTTTTCAAACTAGTAGCATTTAACAGGTGCACCTCTGAAATGAAAGGACCCTACCTTTAATGAACACCTATATCATCCTCATCAGGTGCCTTGCCGACTGGTGTGGGCGATCATGCCTCTCCACAATCTGTGATCTTCTGCAGCATGTATCAGTTCGTGTGCTGACACACCTCCATGCCATGCAACAAGACTGTCAAGAATCTTCTCTTGTTGTCTTCCTCTATCTCTCCTTCCACAGATCTTTCCAGTGGTCACCACATGTTCCATTTTCCCTCTTCGGTTAACATGGCCGTAAACTTATGACTGTCTCCTTCTGATGTCTGTGATAAGTTGTCTTCGGGCTCCCTATATACCTATATATCGTCCCATAAAACGAGACAGCAACAGGACATGACCCACAATTTTTAAAGACGAAGAAGAGAAGAAATATTGACATTTTAAAAGATCTGAACATCAAGGAAGATTGGCGCATAAACAGCATCGTGTTAAGGAAACTGAAATATTTTGGTCATATCAAGCGCCATAGCTGATTGGGAAAATAACAACAGAGAGCATGGTAGCAGGAAGGAGGTGGCAGGGGCCGACCATCAAGAAGATGGGCACACAGTATAAGTGACTTCTTGAATATGAAAGTAAATGATGCGGAAAAGCTGGCGAGAGACTGAGTTTTTTTCAGGCAGACCGTGATGAGGGCAACGTTCTGCAAAGGACCTACTTCATGATTATGATACTGTTTAAAGACACCCCATGACCGCCAACAAATGAACGTAAAAAACACATTTCGCGGATCGAATTTCATAGACAGGAAACGTTTACGATTCTCTCCCTTTATTTAAAACGGGACGTAGATAAGCCACAGACAAAAATATTTTCTACCTTTGTTCATCTCCCGCTCTTTTAATTCTCGCCATCTCACTTTCTTCTGTGCGTGTGTGCGCGCGCGCCTCTCTGTCTCATTTCTTCCTCTCTATCGTATTCGCGCGATCTGCTTCGATATGTGCTGTGTGACCGTTTGTATATGTGACTGCGTGTCTCAACACCCCTTCTCCCCCAAATCTCACCATACTAAAAAAAAAAAAAAAAATTTTCCCCCCAGCCCTCCATTTGCCATCGTCTGTTTAATTTACATAATGAAAACCCGAACACATTTTCTTGTATTGCCGATCAATCATTCTTTTAAATATCTCATTTTTAATCAAGTTTCTGCGAACATTCTCCTATTCCCCTACTTGGGGTTCCGTCGTTAGGGCAGTGGGTTGTATCTCGTTTTACATAACACAGATATAACTTGCTGATCTCAACAGATTTATCTAGATTTATTTCCTTCGATAAGCACATATGTCGCCAGCTTTTGTCAATGAATCTTTCTATTATTTATGATGATCACCTCCTCTGAACTTAGATATCACAGAATTATCTCTAGGAATATGCTCTTTGTTTTCTGCTTATCACTTTTTGTGATCACGGATATGATCAGAGATACTCTCACCGCCAGAATCGTTCTTTTGGCTTTTATTATTTCTCGAAGGTACATACCACCTGCCTTTCTAAAAAAAAAAAAATAGGTCCCTTATTTCCGTGTTTATCACTTTCTCTGACAATATTTCAACCAACTCTACTGAATTTTTACTTTCTCAGCGTTAACCGGCTGTAGACGCCTGCGGAAAGTTCTGGTTGCTCGTCCACTCCTGGACTTTGGTCTTGACCTAAAACTTGAGTTTTGCGTATAAATCGTTTTATATGTCCTGGCTTATTTGTATGTAGACTGTTAGTTCCCCCTAACTCGGACAGGTTCGACAATACCAAGTAATGCATTTAAAGTCTGCGCCAAAGAGGCCAAGGGAAGCATCTGGAAACGTTTTGTGACAGACGTAGAAAGGGAGAAAACTCTACATAAATTCTGGAATTTGCACCGACAAATGCATTTTTTTTTTTAAAGTACCAGTCGTCAAATGCCAGATATTCAGGATTCAGGAGGTAAAATATTAACACTTGACACGGAGAAGGGAAAGCTTTTTTTTAGGCGGTGTTGAATCTAAACGAATTAAGACGATGAGTCAGATCGGAAAAACACTCTAGAGAATCTCAGGCATAGCACTGTCACAGACAATGATTATGAAGACTTAGTCGCTGAAATCGACACACAAGGGACATTGGGAGGCAGCAGAAATAATGATCGGGTGCCAAACGTTGTAAGCTATGGCCATAGCAAACAGTCAGGTGGTGATAAAGTACCACGAGTAGTGAGGGTCTTTAATGATAGTGCCCAGACGCCAAATGTACCAGATGACTGGTTACACAGATATCTTAAACCGTTTGCCAAACCAGGCCTGGATCCCTCGCAGCTCAGCAGTTACAGAATCATAACTCTGCAAAATGTGTATGGCAAACTGCTGGGGGGAAAAAACTATGGCGAAGAAAGTGATGTTACACATAGAAAGAATGTGAATGCTACCGGACACCATGGGCAGCTAAAGGCCATCAAAGGCAACATGGGATAATGGTGGAACTTTCGCATATGATGTGTATGAAGGATTTTAGCGAAAGCAAGAAACAGTCGCTGTCGTGATGGATCTTGTAGATGCAGATAACAGCGTTGACTTCACATAACTTTTGCAGTGTGTGATGGACTGGTGTGAACCATTGGTTAGCTAACTGGATGGGATAGCTCTGTTGGAAAGAACAGTGGTATTCTGTTTGGGAACATTGAGATCAGATCCAATACGTATTTGCCCTGGCCTTCCTCGTGGATCACTACTGTCTTGTTTAACATATATACAGCAAGTCTGGCAAAAATTCAGCCCGCTAGACCAGGGCGAGTTTTTACATTTGCAGATGATGTCCTAGTGTATCGAAGCGGGTCAGACAGGCACGACATGACCAGAGACTTGCAAAGTGCTTTGTATGAGACGACAGAGTGTCAGTAATACACATATTCTGACACACGTAAAAATCTTATCAAGATCGTTAAAAACAAGATAATTTAACAATACGGAAACAGTGTTAAAGCCCCCCCCCCCCTCCCCCCAATGTTAATTACTGCCTTTGTTATACCACAATTGTGGTGTAGGCGGGGGGGGGGGGGGGGTTGAGCCTGAAGATTTACGGTCGCATGGCTAGTGTTGTCGCCACGACTGTGCAGATGGGGATTTTATTTTGCCCCCGACAGAAAAAAAATCTCCAACCTTACCAAGGATTCGCTCCCCTAGAGGCAGATAACGACACGATTTCTTATAACTTTTTGTCATGCTACAGACAGCTCTAGAATATACTACTAATACACGCTGTCGGAGATTACAGAATTTGGAAACGCATAATGGACCAGCTGGCAAGTCTCCTCATGGCAATGAGATCAAAATAATGGAATGACCAGGTAGTTTTCTCGTGTGGGTTCCGGGACCCTGTTATAGGAAAAACAAGAGTAGACCCACTGCTTAACCAAAAGCATGTCGTAAGAGTCGACTAACTGGGAGCTTCCTTCGAAGTCGAAGTGCATCTGCCTGAGAGGTGAAGAACCAACAGTCTGCATACAAATTTGTCCGATCTGTCAAACGGATGCACACGCAACATTCAAGTTCTGAAACGGGACAGGACTGCAGTCCAGAAGTGGATAAACAACTAGAACTTTTCGCTAAAGTTTACAGCTGGTGAACGAGAAGAAGAAGAAGAAGAAGAAGAAGAAGAAGAAGAAGAAGAAGAAGAAGAAGAAGAAGAAGAAGAAGAAGAAGAAGAAGAAGAAGAAGAAGAAGAAGAAGAAGAAGAAGAAGAAGAAGAAGAAAAAGAAAGAGAAGAAGAAGAAGATTACCAGGTAGTGTTCCGGAAACTACAGTAATACAGTATATCTTCCTCTATTGTTTAAGTTCCGTAAACATACTTTTATTCCGGTCTTTTTGTCGATAATATGTGTGGTTTTTAAACCGGCGTCTACGCTGACTGATATTTAACGTACACAAGAGTTTACAAACGTAAGCCAGAAAATACCACACAGGAGCTAAGATAAGTGTGACATTCTCACATATCACATCCTCAAATCTTCCACGTTTTTTTTTTAAATCCATAAAAATGTTATAAAATTATCCACTTTTTTTTTAAAAGCCCTTAAATAGATTGTTGGCACTTATTTTTGTGTGGCTTACAGGTAGAGTGTGATATCTTCGTCTTTCGCCTAAACACGTCCAATTTTAGAAAGCCATTAATTAGTCGCATTTTAAGACATGCTTCCTAAAGGAGCAGTGGGTCTACCCCCCCCCCCTCCCCATCTCCTCAAACGGCTGCCCGACACCTGCAAAGGAAATCTGTGGGATGGGACGCTTGAGGATAGTCGTCAGCTTAACAGTCACAGACCCAGTAAGAAATGACACTATCAGAAGGGTCGTGAGTGAGTGAAATTCAACCCCACCAGGACATCCACCAAGCGATAAACACCCGGTGAAACAAGGTGCCACCATGCGGATGAGAATTACCTGGGGAGAGGTCCCAAAAACCACGTTCAACCGTTAGGTTGTTACTAGGGATTTTAAAAAACAAAACGAAAAACTGTGTCCCGAATCGGGACGACAGACACTGAAAAAGTGCCAAGTAATTGTTAAAGGATCGTGGGACGTTGCTTCACACAAACTGTGACGCCGAAAATCAAATGATCTGGTTATCTTATTCGATTAATCAACACACGACACTGTCGCTACATCTAAACCCTCTTGCCAGATCTCTCAGGTGAGACAAGCAAAATAAAAGGGCTTAAACCGCAGTTGGATTAACACATATGCTCTGTCTTTCATGTAGACTGACAGATCAGATTTGAGAGCTAAGGCTGTAAGACATTATAACTAACAATTTAATCATATTTGGTCATCTTCTTGTGAGATGCAATTTTTCGTTATTTTGAAGCCCCACCCTGGCTCTTGCCAGGGGCCGCAATATAGCCCGACCGTAAATATGGTCTAATGGCTGAACGCGGTTTCTGGGACCTCTTCACGGGTGGTCCTCACCCACACGGTGGCACTTTGTGTCACCGGGTGTTTATCGCTTGTGTGATGTCCTGGTGGGGTAAAAGTAAATAGATATATAGAACTAACGGTTAAGAAGCCTAACTGATAGGGCTACAGTTATGTAATAAGTGATTAAAAAGAATTATCATCACATCATTCTGGACAGATCCTTATGTGCTCCGATCTCCTCCTCAAAAGCTCCACAAGTGTAAAACGATTGATGACGCCTGTTCTGTGTTGGTTAATGAAACGTCTCGTTCCCTTGGTGAAATATTCATTTCTTGCAGCTCCAGACTGCACCCCCTCCCCCCTCCCCCCAATGTCCATCAGTCTAGACAGGGATACGGAGTCACGTCCATTGGGGTACGTCTCGGTACAGTAAGTGCAGCGCATGACTTTGACATCATCACTTCTGTCCAGTATTGGACCAGCCATAGCAATCGCAGTGTCAGCAAGATAGTGTGCACGCAATGTAATGTATTTGTGAAAACATGATGGAGCTAAACAAATTCAAGTGAACCAAGAGGTAAGGAAGAGATGCCGCGGTTTGATAGGACGCACACTGAGAAACCCTGATAACAATACAACTAGAATCATCTTGCACTGTAATATAGAGGCCAGAGAAATATAGGCAGCTTATTAAAATACGCTCACACACTCACTGAGAATGGAATTAGAGCATAAAATGACAGGGTGAGATACATGTGATGTCAAAACATGGGACCACTAGGCTTGAATATGTTGATGCTTTAAGCCACATTAAGTGATAAAGGGCAAACATAAAAAAGGAGAAAGCACTGGCAGCTACAAAAAAATACGATGCTAAAACAGACTTACCTTTGAGATAGTTCTCTAAGGCAGGCAACACTGGGTTTTCTCTTTCCTCCTGGGCTTGAAGTGACAAGACTTTATCGCGGAAGACAAAATTGCAGTTGCCGTTTGTGACAGATGACACAAGGGCGATGAGCGTCGTTATGTCCAGATTGACTCGTGTGACAGACATAACAGACTGACTAAAGGTCAACGCTGATGAGGTCAACCCCTCGCCAAAGACAGGTGGACTAGCTACAAGCTGTAGGAATAAGTCATGAATCCTCGCAGGTGAGCTGCAGAAACCATCAGCTTCATGGTTGGCACAATCTGTTTCTGATGGGCGGTGTGCTTCTACAGATATCCTTACTGGTAAAACAGAATCGCTGTCACAATGGGACAAGTCTGAAGACTTATAATTACTAGCAACAATATCAATCGGCGGAGCATATGAAGACAAACTTGTAGGCGTTTTTGCGACAATCAAAGTACATGGCTCAGAAGAGACAATATCACAATGGGCGCCTTTATCTACGCGATTCTTTTCATGGTGTATTTCATTATTATCATTATCATCTATATCATCGTCATCATCATCAGTATCGCTACTTCGTTCGTAGTCATCATCAACATGTGCCTCCACTTTAGCTTGGATACTATCTTCAACTGCGACCACGTGACCCCACACGGTGACGCCCATCTGCCTTAGGCAGTCAGCCATTGGTTGCGTCACCTGGTTGTAGAATGCGAAGTGAACCTGCAATATATGCACAAACCGTTTAGACATCACCTTCATGTATTTACAAACATCACAATTAGATATGTACACAGGTCACCGTCAAACATCATTATTAGACAAGTACAAAGATAAAAGTACAAACATCGCCATTCACACTTCACCATTAGATATGTACAAACATCACCGCTCAAACATTACCACTGGATAGGTTCAAACATTACCATTAGATATGACCATAAGATTCAGTTAGTAACACATGAACACATTCGGATTGTAGCTATTTAGAAATTACATTATTCAGGATCCGAGCTTCGTATCTTCAAATACGAACAAGCCGGACTTTTTTCAAACTGACCATGGCTCCCAGGTCGACACCTTAAATGGGCACCAGGTAAAGTTATGGGAAGTAAAGGCGGTTGGCACGATGCTGACCACATCACCCACAGAGTGGCCAATAGGCTTATAAAATATAGACCTATTCCACTGACCTAAGGAAAGGAAACTTTTTTTCAGTACTGGGTCCTTAGGGGAGTCGCCGTGGCTAGACGCTTGCCTGCGGATCGGAAGATAGTGGGTTCGCTCCCTGGTAAAGCCGGACTTTTTTCAAAAATGACCTTGGCTCCCAGTTAAATAAAGGAAACAATGCTAACATTTGTGTTTTTAACAATAAAAAACACAAATACTGATGTGCCTTTTTCATAGCAGTACATTCTTAAAGGTATTTTATTTATTATACTTATGGCTTTTTGAAAATTCAAGCAAGGATGAACCAGACTGGAGTCTTGACCCTACTGTAGCTAACAATGTACTTTTATGTACACAGTGCAAACCAGAGGTGTACAAACTACTCTGCTTCAATAAGGTGTAACCAATTTGTTTACGCAACTCTGTGACTAAGAGGTTGGTGGTTGCGTTTTACACCTGCAAATGCTCGTGTACTAGGGTTCAGCTCTTGCGGTGGACGGTCGGTCAACAGTTCCTCCCCGTGTAATATTCCCAAAGACGGCAGCAGTCAGTGAACTGAAGCCAGCCTGTATTACGAAGACGGCACACATATTTTAATTTTTAAACAGTGTCCTCGTGCCATGGGGAGGAAAACACTTCACACACATCGTGACGATAGGGGAGTTGGAGAGGAAAAAAGAGCGGAGGGGAACCCAGAGAGAGAAGATGCTGGACAGTTTAAGATCCTGGCATCGACGATCATCTGTGTCAGAACTAGATGGTTAGTGAGTGAGTGAGTGAGTGAGTGAGTGAGTGAGTTAGTTAGTTAGTTAGTTACTTAGTGAGTGAGTGACTGGGTTAGTTATTTAGTTAGTTAGTTAGTTAGTTAGTTAGTTAGTTAGTTAGTTAGTTAGTTAGTTAGTTAGTTAGTTAGTTAGTTAGTTAGTTAGTTAGTTAGTTAGTTAGTTAGTTAATCGACAGATTAAACTCATTGCACATCGAACCATTC
The DNA here is from genome assembly GCA_905116865.2 of Candidula unifasciata. NCBI lineage: Eukaryota > Metazoa > Mollusca > Gastropoda > Stylommatophora > Geomitridae > Candidula > Candidula unifasciata. The sequence goes on along the minus strand of CAJHNH020006146.1, from coordinate 394,086 downwards.
AGTCTAAAAATTCTCGGATGCCCTCTTTATTAAATCCCGTGGCGTGTAGCGGCTGACGACACCAGTTCTCTGCTGGTTTCTTATGCTTCTTTGGCTTCCTGCATAATGCTCTTGTGTGGCTACACCCATTTCAACATGTTGTTCTTGCAGTCTGATCATGTTTACAGATTCACAGTCATCACTTGGTTCTCGCAAACGTCTTCCTTCTCGTAGAGTATTCAGAACACCAGCACGGCCCATGCTTGCCCGCTCTCCATAGCATCTTTATCTGCAAGCCGATCAGCTTGCTCATTCCCTTGCAAGCCTGCGTGCCCTGGCACAAATATGAAACTGATATGTGTCAATCCCGACCGCTTCAGAGACTCCAACCACTGTGATCAGACCCAGCCTTAACTATCTTCCCGAGCATATGCACTGAGTACACATGGTTCACTAAGAAAAAATGCGCGGGAAAAGGTCTGTGTCAGAACTGAGTGAAAGTACCCGATGCAGCAGACTGTGAATAAACATGACTACAAACGACACAAGACACGGACAAGAAACTATCAGACTAAAAAGAAGAGGAAACAATGTCATATACCTGAGGTATGCAGAACTGGAAAGGGTGTCGGCTGGCACACTCTAAGTACTCCTCTGCCTGGCTCACCAAATCTCTCTCGCCGAACTGTCCTTGACCTAAAATCAAATCAAATACTGTACTTTACAGAAATAAAAGTAACGCCCCTAGCGCACCGGGAATAACATGATGGTCTCATATTTTATAGGTCAAGCGGTATTCAGCAGGTAATGTTGTCAGGCAATATGCCGGTCGACCTAGCAAAACCACACACAAGTAAAATACACGCTACTGCTCCTGTTTTGCTATAAAGAACATGTAACAAACATTTTCTTAAAATCGTCGCCAAAATAGTTATTCTGATAAAAACAGATAGCTTTACATATTTCGCTGTGAGTTCTGTACAATAAATAAACAACCCTAAAACGCGTCAATCCGCCCGTCCGTCAGTCTACGCGCGCGTGTGTGATGGTGTGTTTGTGTGCGTGCATGTGTGCGCGTGTGTGCGCGTGCATCTCTCTCTCTCTCTCACTTTCACTCTGTCTGGTGCCCCACCACGGACTGTTGCCTACAATCAGTAGACTGTTGTGCATTCGACAGCTAGTTGGTATATGCCAGCCCACTCTTATACCCAGTGAGCCCCGATCTGTATCTGCAGAATGCGCTGCTTGTCATGCACTGTGAGCTGACAACAGCCTTGGTGGAATGCCGAAAAAGCACCAGAATGGCTAGGTTAGTTACTTGTCCTTTAAAGGACGTTGCAGAACCAACCCAAACAGCCCCTGGCTGTTGTGTGGTTTTTCTAGGCAAATTTACCTCCAGTAGTTTGCCAGAATGGCTAAAGGAGAATTAACCAGGGCTGCTTTGTATCTGCACTGAGAGGACTTCCACTGGGCCACCTTAACAGTCAGAATGGATGGTTCATGGCGTTTATTTACTGTTAAAAAACTGTTCAATTTTTAGTTAGTTAGTTTATCGACATATTATCCTCAGTGCATATCGAACAAGTCCATAACCGCTCGGGTCCCATCTTCGGTATATACCTCAGCGTGTGGCGACTGATAGCACCAGTTCTGGTTTGGTTTACTATTCTTCTTTGGCTACTGTATAGTGTTCATGTTTGGTGACACCTCTTTTGACCTTGTTGTAATCTTTTGTATAGTATAGTATTTTGGCTACGGGACACCAGTAGCACACATATATCTTCGTGTAGGGAGTCGGCAGTCCGAAACCCAAGTTCAAGGTGTCTCCTTCGTGCCAAAGAACTGCATGGCTGTTGGGTGAACAGTCGTTAACGAAGGCAGTCAGGTCGTTGTTGGGGCGAGGCTTGCTGGTGGATGTAATGTCCTAAATCCCTTCCCCAGCTAATAGTGAGGGTACTGCTGGGGTGACCGTTTATTAACCCTCACATAATGCTTCAGGTCCAAATGGACACTAGGCACTGCCACTGTTTTGAGCCGGGGCAAACATTTTTGCTTCTGTCAGACTGTGGCCGTTGTTTTATTGCTCCATTTGTAGAGTGGAAGTGTATAGTTTCGTTGACTAGCCTCTGAGTTGAGTGCATGGCGTGACACTGTGAGCTGCGGATTTCATTTGGAATGTTTTTCGACTGACCAACGTTGTAGTGTGATTTGTAGATTCAGAAAATGGCGCAATGCCGGTTGTCGCAATATTGGTGGGGCCATTATTTGATTAAAAGTGATCGCGTGTGCAACTGCTGATCTTTTAATGACTTCTGCTACCATCAATGATGAACTGCATTTCTAACGTTGGACTGTTTCTGTTAGCACTTCGGATGGCTACCATATGCTTTTAATGAGAGTGTATGCTAGATGTGCTGAGAGAGCAGTTTGTCAGTCTTTCCACAAGGGACTGTGATAAACATTCTGTGTGTTTTTCGTTGGCACAGGAGCGGAGCAAGGATGGGGTGACCCGTTTGCCATGAAGCTGAAATTAAAATTACCAGATTGTTGTAATCTGATGCTCGAGAAGATCACAATAACACCCCCCCCTCTCCCCCAACCTGCCACACCCTCAGTAGGATTGAAAACAACAGTACATTGATCTTTAAGAGCATATTTTTTATGTCCCTACTCTAGTTTTATTGTTATTAAATACTGACAGTTTACCTTATTTGTAGTGTTTTGGCTGTAGTTATGTATCTTATGTGAATCTGCCAGAATGTTCCTCTAATTTTTGCTGTTAAAGACAACTAAAGGCTGACTAAATAGTGCGAGAATCTCCAGCTAAATCTGAGTGACTGACTTTTCTACCCCACCAGGACATCACACAAGCGATAAACACCCGATGACATAATGTGCCACCATGCGGGTGAGGATCACTGTGGAGAGGTCCCAGAAGCCACGTTCAGCCTTTAGACCATATTTATGGCCAGGCTATATTGCGGCCCCCTGGCAAGAGCCAGGGTGGGGCTTCAAATAACGAAAAATTTCATCCTAAAAAGGACGGCAAGTGATTAGACAAGGTAAATACTTGATGATAAAAGCTAAATCTTCCAGGTGTCCACATTTATAGTGCAGTCGGCCCACCCACCATATAGTTCCTACAACAGGAAATGATTTCTGCTCTAATAATAGTAGGGACCCTTTTCCATATCTTCAGGATGACTGGGCATGTAGGGCTAGACCGATATTTTATAGACCAATCAGCAGTAGGTAGGTGATGTGGTCAACATCATGCCGGCAGCCTTTACTTCCCAAGACTTTAAGTGGTACCTATTTAAGGCTATCCGGGGGCTGCGTTAGCGCAGTCGATAGAAGACTGGCTTTAAAATCCAGCTGCGACTAGTTGCAGCCCACGACCGGTGTTTGAAACCAGGCGGTTCCCGGGCTTCACCCAGCCTCTAGGTAATGGGTACCAGAGTTAACACTCTGGGATAAATGGAGGAACGTTGCTGTAGCTAGGGAGTTGCGTGAGGATGGCGACACAGGCGGACAGTTCTTATAAATCAACATATAGGGTATAAGGAAAGCTAAGGAAAGAGACAAATTGTCCCCCCCCCAATCCTCCGAAAAATGCACCACGTTATCATGAAGATGGCAGGAAGAGAAACATCCCCCCCCCCCCCAGAAGATCAAGTGATGATGAACAAGGAAAGAACCAACAGATGGAGGGAAACCCGCCGCCGACGAAGACGAAGACAAGTTGAAAGAAGAAGAAGATAGTAGATGATGGAAGAAGAAGAAGTAAGAAGAAAGACGAAGAAAAAGAAAAGAAGAAGAGAAGAGACGAAGAAGAAGAAAGAAGAAGCGAGAAGAAGAAGAGAAGAAGAAGGAAGAAGAAGAAAGAGAAGAAGAGAGTAGAAGAAAGAAGACGAAGAAGAAGAAGAAGAAGAAGAAGAAGAAGAGAAGGAAGAAGAAGAAGAAGAAGAAGAGAGAAGAAGAAAGAAGAAGAAGAAGAAGAAGAAGAAGAAGAGAAGAAGAAGAAGAAGAAGAAGAAGAAGAAACGCAAAGAAGAAGAAAAGAAAAAGAAAAAAAGAAGAATAAGAATAAGAAGGAAGAAGAAAAGAAGGAAGAAGAAGTGAGGAAGAAGAAGAAGAATAAGAAGAAGAAGAAAAGAGAGAAGAAGAAAGCAGAGAAGAGAGAAAAGAAGAGAAGAAGAAGAAGAAGAAGAAGAAGAAGAAGAAGAAGAAAAAGAGAAGATGATGAAGAAGAAGACACTGATAAAAATAATAGTTAATATGATTATTTCCTATCTGACAAGTCGAAGAGATGAAATAGTTTCATTTATATTTCCTCTCAGCTTACGTCACATGACATTAACATCAATCAAATGACACCTGCCAGTTGTGTGCCTGTCAGCGACTCGCTAAGCTCAGCGGTGTATCTATCTATCAAATACTGCAAAGATTATATCCGGGCAATCCTGGAGGATTGTCACGTCTGCTCAACTTCCAGCCCGCAGGTTCTCTTACATACATCGTAATGAGAACTAGTCCAAAAAAAGAAATTTATCATTTTTCTCGCTTTTTCTCTTGTCTGTGCTCGAAGGACTAACTCATTTGGGTCAGAACAAAACAAAGTTTCTGATTCCATCTCAGACAGTTGTCAGTGTAAATCTTTTAGTCTCAGTAATTGGCAATGTCTGATAGGTTCCTTTCTTCCTTCCCTTTGAATCCTATACATCGCGGTAACTACCATACTGCTGATCATGCATCAATTGACCACTTAGTGGTGCAAAACAAGCCAATATGGTAGTTCGTTTCCGAACACGCCGCCCTACCCAGATTATCCAAAGAACGCGTATCACTCTAGACAACTGAAGCGATGCTTGCCACTCTGCACACAGCAGGCATGCGGGTTAACCTCTTAACCAAGCCACAGACCAGCGTTTTTTACGCCTGGTACCAGATTATCCAGTTTTACCATCACTTAGCAGGGATGCCGATGAGATCTATTCATAAAGATGTCTCTGAGATTGCATCGTTCTGCAGTCTGAAAAACTTGTGGGCGATCAGATGTTCCTACAGAAACGGCACTGTAATTTCTCGTCGTCACACCAGCCCCTTTATTTCGGGATAGTTTTTTATTTATCAAATAAACCCAAAGTATTTTTTTTTTAAAGTCCGGCCTCCGTCAGGATCTGAACCCAATCCAGGCGAGCGTAGCCGCTAGTCACGGCTATGCTTCTTCCTGGGTATGAGCTGTGTTATTATTAGGAAATGAAACTGACCAATTTGCTGGCCGATAGACGACTTCGTCGTCGGTCGGGACGGTATTTGGGTCTGTCTCTTTTGATTCGTATCAACACTGCATGAATCGTTTTCAGAGCTACTTGGTGGCCACCAGTGCTAAGCCATATTATATGGCGGACATAAACCTAGCCACAATTATAACCTAAAACTCCCCCTTTGGAGATGCTGGTTGAACGTGACGATTTTTTTTATTGACAAGAAGACTCTTAAACTAATCCCGCTTCATTTTAACAGCTCTGACCACAGACGTAAAGACGATATATATGTCACAGCTTTAAAGTCTTGCTCTGGCGATCATATCACGCGCCTCGCTTTGGAAAATCGCCTCATCCACAGCCTATGTAATTAGTTTAGGTGGCATCAATATCGAACATACCTTCACCTAAACTGTTTTACTATTATCATATTTTTAATTGTAATACTTTCTTTTTTTTTTTCATATTATTACTTTATTCTGTCTCTTATCAGTATAATTTAAGTATCATTAACATTTGTACTTTTTTTATTCCTACTATTATATATTAACAATATTACTTTTTTATTTTCGACGACTATATATTTTTTTAAGCCGTCGTTTATTTTATTTTATTTTATTTCATTCAATCCACATGCCATTTTTTGAAACGTTGCTTATGTCACCCCTTAGAGATCCGAATACTCCTCTTTGTTACATTTGTGAAGTTCACTTCATGTTTGACAAAGGCTGACGTCCGAAAAGTTAATTTTGTTGTTTTGTGCACGTTTTTCTGCTTCCCCCATTTCGTTAAGCTTTTTAGTCAAATTTCACTGGAATTCATCGATCTTTTTAAGCAAGCAAGGATTTCCTATGGCGTTTATAACTAGCTTCTCTTCTGTACAATGTACAAAAACGACAATTTGGAGATTCCGTGAAGGCGGGGAAATAGCAACGTCATTCCCGAGTATTCATAGTCTCTTACAGTTAATTACACAGAATAGAAACAGAGATCAGCGGTTACATAGGTCCAAATATGTTTCAAATAGAAACTGTTTGTCCTAAGATGGGGACGACAGGTTCCAATCCCAGTGTGTTTATGTTTTAATGTAAATATGACGTCGTTTAGTCGCTGATTGCTGCTTGCTACTGTTATTTCTGTGACAGCAGACGGCAGATGGAGTGGCTAGAACACAGAGCTCTAATGTGTGAGACATAGGTTCAAGTGTTCAGTAGGCTGAGATTTTTTATGAGTCGGGGACAAAAATGAGCAACACAGCTCTCACCTTTCGTGGACATTGCAGTAGTAACGTGGCCCTGAATACAAATATAACACATAGAAGCGCTTTTTCGGCCTGCTATTTAGGCCTTTCAACCAGCGAGGGATTGTTGACGTTCCCACCGAGCACAGGAATCCTCCGAGTTTGTCCAATACTGGGTGCACATGTAGACTGTATACCACACATCTATGCTACTTCATATTCACTACAACAGTGGTTAAAGGTTTGTTTCCCCAAAAGCGCGAAAGCTACTAA
>CAJHNH020006146.1:241680-320974 GCA_905116865.2 Candidula unifasciata | reverse complement strand
AAAAAATTGAGCTAGCTTATATTATCAACATTAATGACAGTTGTCCCTGAAGGATAGATCATTTTTTAAAATCTAAATAGAACCTTAAATCTCTAAATTTGCAAGGACAAAAACATATGTTCTTTTTTATTGCCCGGCTATTTTCCTGTACATCATTACATGCTAGACATAATTATTATCAAACATAAAATTAAGTATAAAACTGAAATAAGCCAGGAAATAAACTGAATATTCATTTGCTGTCAACATTTTAAATCACAGACCCCCCCCCCCCCCAACCCCCCCCCCACCCAAAAAAAAAACCCATTAATCAGTGTCCAGGTAACTGCATTCCAACTTCACAGAAAATAGGTCATCCTCTTCCTGTAGCATGAAAAAACTACACATAGCCCCTCATGAAACAAAAACTAAAAGAAACTGCAGTCCCAGCAAAGCCAATATCATTCACATGCTTTAAATGAATAAGACAGCTATCAGAAGTGTCAACAAAAACAGTTCGTCCCTGGAATTGCACTGTCCACTGTCTATGGAAGCAGCTGTTTCAACAGACCAGCAGTTGCATATAGAATATTGCACAAGGCATCATTACTACTTTGGATGAAAGTAATCTTTATCACCCGTGATGGACAAACAACATTGCACAAGGCATCATTACTACTTTGGATAAAAGTAATCTTTATCACACGTGATGGACGAACAACATTGCACAAGGCATCATTACTACTTTGATGAAAGAAGCTTGATCTGTATCACCAAAAATGGGAGGGAGTGACATGGTAATCAGGTTCTTCACGAACGAACATTGCACAAGGCATCATCAGTTATGTGGCAAAGGTCACTTACCACTTTATGAATCTGCTGTGTGCAACACAAATATGTTGGGCAAATTTTGAAAAAACTTCAAATAAAATCTGCAGCTCACAGTATCGTGCCATGCACTCAATGCAGTAGCTAGTCGAAGGAACTATGAAACCAGTTTTAAACAATCATACAGTTTCTGTGTTGCCATGCTAATGGTGTAATTCGATCTTACTTTTCTTACACAAGGGTAGAAAATCAGCAACACGCTAAGAAAGACAGATTACCTGGCTCAATAAAACTGTTCATTAGCACACACACCATGTTCAGTTCTCCACTATCTTTGCCTGATAAAATCTAGGGGGGAAAAAAAAAACAGCATTCACTACAATTAAACACCCGTCTCTGAGCATGCATAATAAATTTTCTGTAACACAAAATCTAACAAGATACCCAAAACAGATTCTTCGTCGTCTGCATTTGCTCTGAAAAGAGTGGTTGGCACCACGCAGCCATTCAGTCCCTCTGCATGTCTGTCTTGATTAAACAGACTGGTTTTTTTTTTTACATGCTCTGTAACTTCTGATAGTGGCAGAGGAGGCTGACAAACTATAAGTTTTACAGAAGGGCAATTAAAATACAAAACCCTTTGAAGTACTCAACTTGTGGTTTTAATAACAGGGTATATTTTTTTCTATGAGGATCGTCACTGGAGCTACATAGTTGATGTCTAGTGCTAGGCTATCTGCAAGCGGCTAGCCATTTTGCAGAAAAAGACTAAGTCATACAGAATAAAAGCTGGTGCAATGAAAGTGATCCTCTCTTGACTTTGACGCCAGGGTACATTAAAATAGCAACATTTTCTTTTGACAAATTAATATATGATAATAAAACACAAGAGCTTACCTCTTCTATTTTCTTTTGTATTTCATAATCCTCTACTTCTGTCAATGGCTTCAAGTCTACTTTCTCATTGCTATCTCTAAAAAAAAAATTATTCAAACTTTCAGTGACCTGATCAACATGAATTATGAAGAGAAATTTAGGTAAATCTTTTTTATATCACATCACCCAGCAAATGCTGATTGGTCTATAAAATGTAAGTCTAGCCCTATATGCACAATACGCTTGAAGGTGTGGGAAAGGGTCCTTTGCTTACTTACTCACTTTTTATATCATTTCCATCTGCATACAATCATTTTCAGCTGTGTACTAACCATTCCCACCTACATAATAACCATCGTATGTATGCATATGTAGCTGTGTAAGTATGTGGGGGTATGTGTGTGTGTATTTAGGTTTGTATACAAGTATGTATGGATGTGAGTGTATGTATGGATGTGTGTATTTATGCATGTTTGTGTGTGTATGTATGTATGCATGTATGTGTGTATGTGGGTGTATATATGATTGTATGTGTGCGTATGCATGCATGCATGTAGATGTGTATGTATGGAATGTATGTGTGCATGTATGTATTATGTATGCATGTGGGTGTATGTATGTATGTATGTATGCATGTGGGTGTGTGTATGTATGCATGTGGGTGTGTGTATGTATGCATGTGGGTGTGTGTATGTATGCATGTGGGTGTGTGTATGTATGCATGTGGGTGTGTGTGTGTGTATGTATGTATGTATGTATGTATGTATGTATGTATGTATGTATGTATGTATGTATGTGTATATGTAGGTAAGTGCATGTATTTATATATATTACATATGCCTGTATATTAGTGTTTATGTGTATGTATGATAATGGATGAGTATGTGTACGTGTGTGTGTGGTTGGGTGTGTATGACTGTGTATACATGATGTCTGTATACATTATTCTATAATGTATATATTTTTTTTTAAAATTATAAACATAACATGCATTATTGCTAACAGGCATTAGTAGATGATTGCTTAGAAGGGCCGAATGTTAGACGGGCTTGCGTGCCCCATTTGTAACCCTTCGAAAATAAAGTTTGTTTCTCTCTTCACATTAACCATTCCTATGTGCACATTAACCATTCCTATGTGCACATGAATCATTTCCAGGTGTGAATGAGCCATTCCAACTTGCACATTAACCAATTACACCTGCACATCAGTCATGTCCATCTTCACTAACCCCCTTACTAAGATAACACTGTTCTTTGTCGAAGCAATGTTTCCCAGTTGTGAATTTGAACAAAGAAGACACAAACAATAGATTGCACAATTTATTGCCTGGCATATTTCGCTGCATCTTGTCGGGTACAATTACATAAATGAAGCAGATAAGTGAATCCTTTATAACTGAAGTACAAATTCAACAATGATCAAACACAGTGGTTTACTATCACTAAAAGTCAAACACTGTTAAACTTTTTTTTTTAACTGTGATTACAGCTTGGATTTATTACTGCATGTGGTGTAGGCAGAAGGAAGGGGGGGGGGGGGGGGGGGGGAGACTTTTTAGACTAAGGATTTGCTGTCGCCACAGACATGGTAAGGTTCAGATTTTAATGTTGCCCCACAACAGAAAAATATCACAACCTTCATGAATGTCTGAACCTGGGTCTCAAGCATAACAGCCCTGCATTCTTAACCATTCGACCAGCCGCTCCTTAATAAAATATAGAAGTACTCAAATATTAGCAATGTGATACATGCAACACAACAAAAGGTTACCTCTGAGTGTCCTCTTTTTCCACACTAGAGGATTTGGTCGTTGGAATCTCTTTATGTACTCCAGCAACTTCTATCAGCAGCAGACAGAAAATCAAATGAATCAACAGACTAATGTAAATGTATGAAAAATGTACAAATGATAAAAATAATGAATGAATGAATCAAGAACTAGTAAAAGTTATGTCATTATATATGCAGCATAGAGCCAAGGGTAAATATTAATTTTGTTTCAGACTTGGATCAGCATTCTTGAAACAATTTAGCTAATCTCATCAATTCAACAGTCTCAAAAGTACTTTTTCTGAATTTAAATCACAATTAATATTCACCCCTGGATCTGGATCCTTGCTGCATGCATAATGGCACAACATTCACTAGCTTAACAAAATGGCAGGTTACTTGTCTGCTGACTGGGTGGCATTATAATTTTACCAGATTATAGATGAATGGTGCCTGTTTTTGCTTTACGGATGGGTGTTTTATTGTGGCGGTAAAAATATCAGTGTCATGGTCTGGAATGTATCAACATGTCATGGTCTGCAATGTATCAACATGTCATGGTCTGCAATATATCAAGATGTCATGGTCTGCAATATATCAAGATGTCATGGTCTGCAATGTATCAAGATGTCATGGTCTGCAATGTATCAAGATGTCATGGTCTGCAATGTATCAAGATGTCATGGTCTGCAATGTATCAAGATGTCATGGTCTGCAATGTATCAAGATGTCATGGTCTGCAATGTATCAAGATGTCATGGTCTGCAATGTATCAAGATGTCATGGTCTGCAATGTATCAAGATATCATGGCCTGCAATGTATCAACATGTCATGGCCTGCAATGTATCAAGATGTCATGGTCTGCAATGTATCAAGATGTCATGGCCTGCAATGTATCAAGATCCCCCCCCCCCCCCCCCTTCATGGTCTGAAATGTATCAAGATGTCATTGGTCTGCATAGTTATCAAGATGTCATGGTCTGCACTTATCAAGATGTCATGGCCTGCAATGTATCAAGATGTCATCGGTCTTGCAATGTATCAAGATGTCATGGCCTGCAATGTATCAAAGATGTCATGGTCTGCACTGTATCAAGATGTCTATGGTCTGCAATTTATCAAGATAGTCATGGCCTGCAATGTATCAAGATGTCATGGTCTGCAATGTAATCAAAGATGTCATGGCCTGCCATTGTATCAAGATGTCATGGTCTGCAATGTATCAAGATGTCATGGCCTGCAATGTATCAAGATGTCATGGTCTGCACTGTCTCAAGATGTCAGGGCCTGCAATGTATCAAAGATGTCATGGCCTGCAATTGTATCCAAGATGTCAGGCCTGCAAAATGAATCAAGATGTCATGGCCTGCAATGTATCAAGATGTCATGGCCTGCACATGTATCAAGATGTCATGGTCTGCAATGTATCAAGATGTCATAGTCTGCAAATGTATCAAGATGTCATGGCTGCAATGTATCAAGATGCTCATGGTCTGCAATGTATTCAAGATGTCATGGCCTGCAATGTATCAAGATGTCATGGCTGCAATTGTATCAAGATGTCATGGTCTGCAATGTATCAAGATTGTCCATGGCCTGCAATGTATCAAGATGTCATGGTCTGCACAAATGTATCAAGATGTCATGGCCTGCAATGGTATCAGATTGTCATGGCCTTGCAATGTATCAAGATGTCATGGTCTGCACTGTATCAACATGTTCATGGCCGCAATGTATCAAGATGTCACATAGTCTGCAATGTATCAAGATCGTAATGGTCCTGCAATGTATCAAGATGTCATGGTCTGCAATGTATCAAGATGTCATAGTCTGCAATGTGTCAAGATGTCATGGCCTGCAATGTATCAAGATGTCATGGTCTGCAATGTATCAAGATGTCATGGTCTGCAATGTATCAAGATGTCATAGTCTGCAATGTGTCAAGGCCCAACAGTTTATATCGAATTGCAGTATCTGCTATGCGATAACCACTACCATTTTGTTTTTAAGCATAACTTGTATAAAATGAAAGTAATATAAAAAAACTCACTGTATAAAAACTCCTCCTGCAAGTCATTCTCATTGGGGTGATCAAAATGGTGTTTATAAATTTCTTGTCTGATATCAAAGTCAGAAAACATATCTGCCTCCCCGATTAGTAGGTCTGATTTCCCTGGAGGCAGAAAACAAAACCATTATTTACTAAACTAGGTATATATAAACTGCATTACACATAAATTAGACACCTTTCAAAGTAAATATTTGAGGTGAATGCTGCTAATGTTTTGGCCAAACAAGATCAAAGATCATTAGTCTGGACGGCACGCGTAGTGACAGATCCAGCTGCTATCTCGTTTTCAGCTTTGTTCTTCACCAAAAGGTGCTATGAGAATTGCCAGATCATTGTCAAAGTTCAGTCTATAGCAGAAGGGACTCGCAATGAATGGGAATGCTGAACAGCTGCAGGGATCTGCCAAACAAGCATAAGGCGCCAGTTCAGTTGAATTCATTACATTTCCTAAACATTTGTACTGATTAATCTGCTGATGTACAATATACAGTGTATTAATTGTCAATGCAATGATTTACGGACTAGACGTATCAATAACCACAAGATCGAATCAATTAATGTTTTGTCTGTGTTCTGCTCTTGCCCTTAAAAGGGTGGTGGTGGTGTCCCCATTGTGCTGTGGAATAACAAGCTAGGCGTAGGTTGTGCAATATCGGCGGTGTCTGGGCCCAACACACCACTTTAGTAATCTGTTTATGGCATACTTGTTGGTGGGAAGGTATGGTGCACATACAATTGACTTAAACATTTTCCCTGCAAGTTTTATGTTATCTCTTTATTTCAGACTTTTTCAAAAGGGTGACTGGCACATTACGTTACGGTTTACAATTAGGCTGTAATATCTGCAATTTGAGCTTACCATATTCTATTTCAGTAAAACAAATTAGCAGCCTTTCAGGACACACTTGCTAGAGGGCACATTACGGCAGCTCATTTCCGGAATCACATCCCACCCCCTCACCCCCCGCCCCCCCCCCCCCCCCCCCCCCCCCCCCCCCCCCCACCCACCCCCCCCCCCCCCCCCCCCCCCCCCCCCCCCCCCCGAGATTCCAGAACCCACACAGTATCTTAACATTTCTCCTGTGAGTTTTAATGTAGGCAGGTGCCTCTGCCCTGATTTGTCCAGAGCCTACTAAGACAGCCCTACAACGTGCATCCTTATCAATGACTTTGGGACCTTAATGTATTCAATCTTGGTGACAATTTAAACTTGAACAATAGGCATGAATGTCAGAGAAGAAAAAAAGTCCTACCCCAATCAATTTCCTGCTCATCAACCTCTTCGTCTTCACTGTTTTCTGAATTTTGTCCAAGTATCGTTCTATTTAGCATGTGTCGCTCTTCGACTTTATCTTCATGCATCTTGGGTATGGACAGAGACTTTGTATGCGCAAAGGAGCTCAAATCAAAGGCAGGAACTTGTGCAGCCACATCTTTATTTTTCTGCAAGCATTACAACAGAAACTGGTTAAATAGATAAGTATGAAAACATTAAAATGGAAACTGGTCTAACAGATAAGCATGCAAGCATCGCAACAAAAACTGCCCAAATAGATAAGTATGCAAAAATAAAAAGAGAAACTGTCATAAAGATAATTATGCAAGCATCACAAAAGAAACTGTGAAATAGATAAGTATATTTTGCAATATCCATTAGCTATATTTAAATTCAACTGACCCATTTACGTACGATTAAAAGCACTGGCACGTGCATTTAGGTGTGTATAAGGTGTGTTTACTGCATTCCGCATTATCCTGTCGCTTTGTTTACCCTGACAACCTGGTTGGTGATCTGTGTATTTTGTGTCCTGATATATACTTGTGGGTTTGGATTATTCTACACTTTTTTGTTAGTACTAAATGGCAAGAAAACTTGTTAAAGTTGATACAGGCTCACAACATCTCAGAATGGGAGCCTTGGTCCCATAGTGGCTAAATCTCACGTGCACGCCTGAAGGACATGGGTCTGACAGGGATCATAGAAAAATTTACCAATCAATTTCAAAGTCTCCTTAGTTTTTTTCAAGGTGGTCTCAGTGTAATACTGAAGCAGGTCCTTTGTCCTGAAGAAACTCGGGTCTCTCGACAGGCTCTCCCATCTCATGTACTTTATACTCAAGAGTCACTTAAGACAAGGAGAGAAGCAGATGCAAGCAGAGAGAGATGTAGACATAAAAGAGAGAGAGACAAAGGGAGAGAACCAAAGAAAGAGAAAAAAAAAAAGCAGAGCAGGAGAAAGGGAGGGAGGTATACAAAGAGGAAGTCATGAAGGGAGGCAAACAGACATAAAGCAAGAGAGAGGGAGAGAGAGGTGGGTAAGGAAGGCAGTGACAAACACAGATTAAGAGAGAGGGGGAGGAAGGGAGACAAGATAGAGAGTAAAAAAAATATGCAAGAAATGCTAACAAATATAACAACACATCAAAGAAAAAACAACCAGCCTCATGCTGAAACCCCACTCACTCCCCCAACACAATTTCAAGTGTACTGGACACAACCACTAGGAAAAGATGGTAAGGAAATCTAGAGAAAATGAGAAGACAGGATGGAGAGGAGACAAAGAAGAGATGGGACAGGAGGAAGAGCAAGAGAGAACAGAGTAAGGAAGGGAAGAAAGGAAGGATGGAGGGATAAGGATAAGAGTGGAAGATCAAAGAAAAGAGAAGGGGTGAGAGAAGAGAGGTAAGACATGGTTGGGGAGGGGTGGCAGTAAGAAAACTGAGCGCCAAAAATAGAATTAGGAAATCTAAGTGAGGCCACTTTTCCGGTTCCCACCCTCTCCCAATGTGAATGTGGCCGTGGTCCATAAACAACAGTGCTAACCCCTACCGCCCCATGCTTGTCCAATCTGTGTGTGACAACAATAGTTCCATTTCTTTTACTTAAGGCTGGGGACCTGAGAGTCAAGGTCATTTTATGAAGAAAAAAAGTCCAGGGGATCCCAACCCACCACTGGTGGAAAATAGAGCAGGTAACCCACACAAACAGGTCAGGGCACCGTTTTATTTCTGATTTTCCAATTACAGAAAGGAGAGGGGAGAGGTGGTGGTGGAAGGTGGTGTAGAAGGCTGAGATGGTAAGGGTGGGACAGAGGAGATGAGAAAGGTGAGAGAAAGAGAGAGAATAAAGTTTAAGAAAAGAAAGTGGGGACTGAGACAGGGAGAGAAAGAAGAGAGAAATAAATAAGATGAGATACACAGGGAAGAAAGTAGCAGGAAGGGGTGCACCCCCCCCCCCCAGGTGTCATCAATGTGGGAGGAGAAAGGGGGGTGACAGCAAATGTGTTTTTAAAAGTACACATATATTTAATATGTGTGTGAGGGAGGGGGAGTGGTGGACATGACATGTTCGGCACTAGGCAACACATAACCTTCTACACCAATTGAAGGTATGGAGAAAGAGAGAAGGAGAGAGAGTGGGGGAGGGGGGAGTGAGGGAGAGTGACAAATACAAAGAGAAAGAGAGAGGAAGGCAGTGACAGACAGGAGGCAGAGATTGAGGAACAGGTAGGACAAAATGTGAGGGGGCAGGTAGGGAGATGGACAGAGATTAAGGCCCACAACTTCCTGTGTACTTGAGTTACTAGGAAAAGAGTTATGGAGCAGCCAATTTACTAAACATTTAAACAAGAAATAAAATAGGAGAAGGGGGGAGACAGGAAATGAGAGAGTAAAAAGAAAGACAGAGGGACAGAGAAGAAGATGAAGATCAGAAGGGAGGGAGAGAGACAATGCAGGAGACGGGAAGGATGTAGCAATAGGTAGAAGAGAAAGAGGGATGGAAGAGAGAGAGAGAAAGAGAGAGAGAGAGAGAGAGAGAGAGAGGGGTGAGACAAGGAAGAAGGAATCTCGGGGAATTATAATATTCATCGCCAAACACACTGTAAAGATAAACCAGGCCAAAAATAGAACTGGATAACCCAGCTGACATCACCTTGTTTAGCCCCACCACGGCCGACTCTATTTATAAATACAGACGGACCCGAGCCCCACCATCTCCCAATGTAATCCTTTCTAGAAACCAGGGCCATAAAGCTATTTATACTATTAATTCTGCTGGACTCTAGAAACAAAGGCACACGCACACACGAGATGGCAGCTGCTCCTTCCCGCTCCATGCACGTATTCATGGGTAGCAACACAGCCCGCCCTTCCCTGGCCTTTAACAAGCCATTTTGGTTGAAAATAGCCCATAATCAGCTGCGCTCATACCTAAAACAAAAGTAGCCAAAACTAGCCAAATGGCCCCCCAAAAAAGCAGAACTGCTGAAAATCGCAGGACTTCCGACGATCTCATTGCAGCGGTCAAAATTCACGGCTTCTCAAGGTCAGAATGTCTTTTTAAAGGCGAAAATCACTATTCCTGGTCCATGAATCAAATTCACGGTAAATTCAAGATTTCCCAGTCCACTACAAACCCTGGTCTGAATCTGCATCAAGATTGGTGTGTTTCAGAATTGACCTTGGCTCCCAGGTCAGCCCAGCCTAAAATTGGTATCTGATAATTTTGCAGGAAGTAAAGGCCGCTGACATGATTTTGACTACAAAGAAGTTTCAAGAGGGGTGTCATTTCAGTACAAGTGTACTTGTAATCATTTGCTATATAAATACTGTTTTCAGTCTGATTATAAATAAACTTAATTTTTAAACTATGTATAAAATAGCATATATCATTAAGAAAAAACAGCATCAACCATCAGAGGGATAAATGAACACTAAATTACCAGTTGTTAGTGATTGTTTCATTTATGTTATTTGACACTTTGATTATGCAGATGTTTTACTGTAAGTTTTTGTTGAAAGTACTTAGGATTTTTCTTTTTGTATTCCTTGTTTGAATCATACTTTAAAAATAAATGAGAGAGAGAGTGTGTGTGTGTGTGTGTGTGTGCTTATGTGGGGAGGGGTCGGGGGGGGGGGGGGGGGGGGGGCATCACCAGAAAAGGGTTGAAAATCACTGCTCTAAGCCATATATTCACACGAAGGACCAACAGATAACAGTCTTCAGCGCATACACTTGACAACCTATTTTTCAGTCCAGTATGACATATCCAATAATGCTTTCTGAGGCTCACCGATGCAGAAATGTCAGGAAGAATAGGTGTTGAGAAGCTTTCAAGTGGTAGATGATCAGGTTCTGGTGAAGACACAGGAGGTCTGGGTTCAGGTACAGATATGTTTTCTCTGCTCACTGTCTCAATGGGGACACCTTCATGATCATCATTCCTGCTACTGTCATGTCCACAAGCACTGAGACTTGAATCCTGTTCACCCCTGGCAACAGCTATAAAAAAACCAAATAAAATATGAATAGTCATGTAAAAACATTAAAATTCTTTTATCTGTGATGTTACTTTTCTAACCTAGGGAAAAATACTAGGGAAATACTATCAAGGAGGAAATTAGGAAATCTATCAATATTCTAAAGGAAGGAAAGGCTACAGTCCAGATGGTATCCCAGCATAAGTTATTAAGGCCAATATAAACACATCAACAGAACTGCTACATATATTATTTAGTAAAGTCGGAAGAAATACCCGCAGATGAGAGAGAAGGATATCCTGTGAAACTGCCAAAAAAAAAGAGCAGTCTATAGGAGTGTGAAAACTATAGAGGAATTATGTTGCTGTCAGTTCCAGGAAAAATATTTAGTAGGATTAGTGTAGAAAAGACTAAAATATGCTATTGATACAAAACTAAGAGATAAACAGGCAGGTTTTAGGCCAAAAGAGATCCTGCACTGACCAGACAGCCACATTAGGCATTATAATAGAGTAAAGCATTCAACAAAATTCACCAATTTACATTGGATACATAAAACTATGAAAAAGCTTTTGACATCATTGGAAAAAAGGAAGAGCAAAAAACACACAGAGAAGGGAGCTAGACAGCAAACCTGAAAATATGGGGAGGACATGGGGAGAGCTGCATGTGATAGCAAAGATTAGAACAATCGGACATGAGTTTGTTGAGGGCCTATGCTCCCCTGGGGGTTAAAAAGGCAGAAGAAGAAGATGAAGAAGAAGACAAAGAAGAAGAAAACAAAGAAGAAGAAGAAGGAGGAGGAGAAGAAAAAGAAGAAGAAGAAGGTGACAAAGAGGCGGCGACGCCGAAAAAGAAAAAGATTCACAAACAGTGAAAAATTATGAATCAACTCACACTGCCTAGTGTTCTATTGAAATAAAACGTAATAAAACAAATTAAATGAAAAACAAGCAAATAAAATGTGGGGAAAAAAAACTGTTTAAAAAAACAAAATCACCTGCAATGACCTCTTCTTGACTAAGAAACTCTTCAGGCAGGGGCTCAACAGGCTGGGAGTAAAAAGTCATATACACAATTCTTAAGGTAATTTATATTTTACTGATAAATGGACACAAAATGATGGTATTTTCATAGACATTTGCACCACATCATTAACAGTGTTCCCAATAGAAACCTTCAGTCAAGTTCTTTAATTGTGCATGCTGTCAGAAAAGTCCCATAAAATAGTTCACTGGATGCAAAGTTCAAGAGGGCACTGTTTACAACTTGGTGGGATAACTAACTCTATAAAACACCTCAAAACTCTGTGACTTGGCCATGGGAACACGGTCCTTTACTTGACAGCTCTACACTCAGTGACCACCCAGACCTGGAAAATGTTATCTGACGGCTAATCTTCAAACCCAGGCTTTTCTGAACTAAAAACTAAACTGCTGAAGCAAGCAACAACAACAAAACAAATCAAAAAGATTGTGTGGTCAATCCTGGACTTCCATAAAAATCATAGTCAACTCCACTAAAATAGCTGTTTCAAGTTCCCATTGAGACCTCAAATTTAACTCCACTCAAAATATGTAAAAGTTTCAGGGCCACAGTGAGATCTCCAGTTTAACTCCATTAAAAAAAAGTAAAAGTTTCAGGGTCACAGTGAGATCTCCAGTTTAACTCCATTCCCCAAAAAAGTAAAAGTTTCAGGGTCACAGTGAAATCTCCAGTTTAACCATGGAATGCACGATAGCTTTCATAAAGGCTACCGGCCTCCTGATATAAGTTTCTTGACAGAAGGATCGAAGAAGAAGAAGAAGATGACTCCATTCAAAACAGTAAAATCTTAGGCTCACCTCTAAGAAAATTATTTCACTCTAAACAGTAAAGTTTCAGGTTCACACAGAGACCTCTAAGTTAACCACAGTAAAAACTAATATTTTAAGCTCATTCCACAAAAAACAGTAAAGTTTCAGGTTCACACAGAGACCTCTAAGTTAAACCCCAGTAAAAACTAATATTTTAAGCTCATTCCACAAAAAACAGTAAAGTTTCAGGTTCACACGGAGACCTCTAAGTTAACCACAGTAAAAACTAATATTTTAAGCTCATTCCACCTCCAGTAAAGTTTCAGATTCACACAAGACCTCTAAGTTAACCCCAGTAAAAAAACTAAGATTTTAGATGAGCTCATTCAACAAAAAACAGTAAAGTTTCAGGTTCACACAGAGACCTCTAAGTTAAACCCCAGTAAAAACTAATATTTTAAGCTCATTCCACAAAAAACAGTAAAGTTTCAGGTTCACACAGAGACCTCTAAGTTAACCCCAGTAAAAACTAATATTTTAAGCTCATTCCACCAAAAACAGTAAAGTTTCAGGTTCACACAGAGACCTCTAAGTTAAACCCCAGTAAAAACTAACTTTTTAAGCTCATTACACCAAAAACAGTAAAGTTTCAGGTTCACACAGAGACCTCTAAGTTAAACCCCAGTAAAAACTTATATTTTAAGCTCATTCCACAAAAAACAGTAAAGTTTCAGGTTCAGGACATTCCTGTACAGTCTTTGATGGACATAAATTTAGCCTCATTAGGCATTTGGCCTACATTGTTTCATGCTGCGCTTCCAGGTCTTTCCTCCGTTAGTCTATGGGACACCCTTGGGCCAGGGGCAGCACCCACTTAGCTCCCCAATCAGGGTTACGTGAAGCCATGGAAGCAGGTGGTGGATGGAGTGTAAGAGCAGCCAACAGATTGTTGATGGTCACGCACTCTGCGGTGATAGGCAGATAATCTTATCAGTAAAGACAATTGCTATGGCCACCCACTAATACAGTCACTGCCCAGAAGGACAAGCAATGGCAAACTACCTTCTGCAAACCCATAACAGATATGAAAGATAACATAGTAAAAAAGAGATCTGGTGGCTTCCAGGTTTACTCATCCTTAAAGGGAAACCAGGAAATATCTGGAAAATAAAAGATCCCTAGCATGATCACTGACCACATCACCCGACGATACGGGTCTGGCATCATATACCAAATGAGATGGATCCTTTACTTCACTTTTACTAAACAACATTACCAAATACTGATTACAGCTGTACAACACTTACCAAACCAAGATCCTCGTCCAGCATGTCATGGGTCAGACAACGCCATCTAGAATTCTCCCATCTATTGATGCATTTAAAAATAAATATACACAATTAAATCAATTTTAAACTTTAGACAACTTTTGATTTATAAGAAACAATTACATCAGAAAAGAATTCAGGCAAAATATCACAAGGTTCACGCACAGATTCAAACCTGTCCACATCTGGCTTTGGTCTTCTTCCAAAACTTTAGTTTTGCATGCATATCCATTTTACAGATCTGGCTTATATATGCAGACTGTTAGGGTTCTTTAACTCTCAGGCAAATGCACTCTGACTTTTAAAGAAACACCCATAATTAGTCACCGTTTATGACATGCTTGTTGGGGGTGGAGGGGTAGTGGGTATAATCTTTCCCCACAAAATATGACACTGGATCCCACATGAAGATTTCTATCATTCTTTGATATTCTTCTTTGAAAAAAACCATCAATGCAAGTCAATGTTTTTCAACTTGTCTGCTTAGTGTCTATGTCCCACATGGACATATCTTCTGCATCTTTGTATGGCATCTTGTCTCAGATGTCATTACTGTTCCCATCTTTGTATGGCATCTTGCATCAGATGTCATTACTATTCCCACCTTTGTATGGCATCTTGCATCAGATGTCATTACTGTTCCCATCTTTGTATGGCACCTTGCATCAGATGTCATTGCTGTTCCCAGATAGTATCACTTCACTTGATTAAGAATTTAGTCATCTGTATGTATTTTACAGTGCCATTTCTTTCTTCTGGTAATGAGTCCACATTTGTGTTTTCTAAAACTTCAACTCTGGTTCCCTATGGTGTACTACTACTACTACATCTTCAGCAATATCTGGTCAAGAGCTTTATCCACCACAGAACATAAACTGGGATATCAGCTTGAACTCCCTCAGGTTTCCCTAAAGCTTCGTTGTCAGGTCTACCGAGTGTGGCCATGTTTTGCAGATCCTCCAGGAAAGGAAGGTCTTGCAAGACACTGGTAGAGAGCTGTTTAGCTCATATCTAATGTATATAAGTGTTTGTTGAGTCTGTGATGTCCAGTGCATAGGTCAAAGATGGTGTCTTGGTCAGGTCTGCTTATGTGTTTGAGAACATCTTTTTAATGGTTATAATCAGTTTTAATTTTTGTTTTTGCTTCACAGTATTTACCGCAGAACATCTTAATTTTGTCTACAGCAGTAAAATAATGTTTTGAAGTGTAGTAAAGATGCTGGTTCAGATAGAATGATCTTCTGAAACATTAAAGGGACTGTTGTGGGCATAGCAATCTCCCAAAAATCTTGAAGGCAAGCAAAGAAAATAACTGTCTGCAGTTTGGACAGGCAAGATAAAGGGTAGAAAAAGACAAGGCAGAATAAAACTATGCAAGACTTGACAAGACTATACAGACAAGACAATGATATACCACATAAGACAAAAAGATCAGACTAGACACTATAGATTAGGAAAAACTAAACTACATGAGTTTAGACAATAAAAGAAAAAAGATAAAACGTCACAAGACATGACTTAGCAAGATGAAACCAGTCAATGCGAAACAAGACATGACTAGAGAAGACAGAACTGCACAATGCAAAATAAAACTAGAAACTGCAAATTAATATGAGATTTAGCAAGACAAGACTAGACAATAAAAACAAGACCAGAAACTACAAGTCAAGATAAATTTTCACAAGACAAAACTAGGCGTGTCAACATGAGAAAAAGAAAGGCAACAAAAGGTTAGGCCTGACAAGGTTACACAAGGTAAGAAATTGTAATAACAGAAAAACTCATGTTATTCATGCAAAAGTTACAAACAAACTTACTGGATATATATTACCACTTGGCCATACTTGCCGACCTCATCATAGTCAATAAGAGAGACCAGAACTTCTTGATCAAGGACTCTGCTTGCAAACAAATTAATCGCTCTGCTTGTCCAAGATCGGGTTAACTGAAATGTTATTTATATTGTCAGTTCACTAATTTAGCATACATGCATGTTGAATGTTGAACTAAGATCACATCATTCTGGACACTCCCATAAGCCCTCCGCCCCCATTTTCAGCAGCAAGAGAAGAGTTCCAATTCCGATAGCACTCCTAACTTTCTGACTGTATATCCTTTCTGTGTTTAGCATCGGCCAGATCCCCTGGTAACTCCTCGCGGCGCCATTCTCCTCAGACCGTAATGATCTATGTGTGCCTCAGCACTGTTCATTCGCTCCCAAAGGGCCCTAACATCTAGCTTGTTTTACATCAATTCACTACCAAGTGGTGCAGAACCAGCCAGTCTGTCTGTCTGCTCATTTCCCAACACACCGGCATAACCTGAAAAAAATATTCGAAGGATATTAACAACCCGGGACCTCTGAAGTGATGCTTGCCACTCTGCGCAAAGCATGTCTATCTCCTCAAATCTCAAAATGTTTGTGTCAGTTACAATTATGACATGTGTACAGCTGATTCTCAAGCCAGTGGAAGTCAGCAGTGACTGCCTCCACCTCCATTCTCAAACCCAACTGTGTGATATCTAATGCCAGGCTTTGCTGTACTAAGTGACATCCATTATTCTTTGCTATGAACTCCCATGCACTTTGTCTTGCCTCACAACAAAGAGCCATCTGTAAAGATAATCACATCACTGGGCAGGAACTGTCATGAATCATTTGTAGAACTTCTGATTCTGCCGCACTAGCTGGCCAGTACCTGCACTCATGACCTAAATCTGATTCTTGCTAGGATACGCTTAACCACACCTCTCCTCGCACAAATTTATCAGGCCTGCACACATGTCTGTGTTTTCAGACTGCACCATCCAAGACCTTTCTCTCTTCAGTCTGTGACCTTTAGCTTTACCTAGGGCTTCAAGTCTGCAGCTACTCTGAGATGGGTTCTAGAGCCCAATATGGGAGAAAAGGAATAGGCCCTAACAATGTCATAACAGGTGATTCATTTGAGGTTTGCTGAAATCAGATCAACAAACAGGCACAGAGTGAGTGACATCCAACCCCACCAGGACCGCAGAGCCAGGGATAAACACCCAGTGACACAAATGCCAGCATTCTGATAAGAATCACCCGATCTTAAGTCCCAGAAAACCTGTTCAGCCGCTAAGTTATATAAGAGCCCTCGACTACAGCCAGAAGGAAAAAGAGGGAACAAGGAAATGCAGATATCCAGGAAAAACCCTGAGGCAAAGTTAGGAAGCCAAAGGTGCTGGACTGGATTCCACCCATGAAGTCTAAGTCAGTGCACAGAATGGAATGGAATACAAGACTGTCAGCTCCACATGATATATAATGTCACCAGGGACAATGAATGAAATTGGATGTATCAGACTGAAAGGCACAAACACACAAACATCACAGCCTAGCTGTAAAGCAAAATACTTCTTGGACCTTACAGGTTAGAGCCATTAGATCGCCTGCTGCCTGAAAGACACTACACATCTACTGACAATCATTTGATCTTTTTGATGTAATGCATATCACCATCTATCAGCAAGTCCTGTAGAGAATGTCACTCTTGTTACAGCATGCCTGGAAGTCTCTTTCTCTAGCCAATTCTCCAGATCTAAATGCTTTGATGGCCAAAGCATCTTCAATTTCCTGTATCCATATGAGGTCTGCCTTTGCCTCATTTTGCAGAAACTATCCTCCGTGAACATTCTCTCCAGGCCATTATGTTTAACCCCCAACCCCTTTCCCCCCAAAAAGTAAAACCAATTTAACAACAAATGAAAATGGGCATTTTGATCTCACCGGTCTAATTCCGGCCAGTTTCAGCTGAATGACCTGAGACGGAAGGTAGCAGAACAAGTCGCTGTTAATATTGTTAATCCTGGACATTTGGACGATCTCTGTGTAGCCCAGGTCAATGTAAAATACATCCACTTGATCCTCATCGCTATAAGGAGGAACAGATAAAAACATTAGTCAAAGAATGTTCAGTAAATTTGAGTTCTAGACAATTATTATTGTAGTTTATAATATCTTAGGGAGTTGTTGAAAAGTAAAGTAAAGGACCCGTTTCCACTCCTTCATGCATATTGGACAAGACTGTTTTACAGGATCAGCAAGTAAGCGTTTAGCTGCCACACCATGGTAGCTCCGTGAGAGATGTTACTTTAAATTTATAAATTCTAGATAGGAAAAGGTTTTAAACTCTAACCCTACAGAACAGAAGGAGTTTAGAAACAATTGAGATAGAGCCTCCCTAATGTGGCACCTCAACAGACACTTTCTGCACAGGTTCTGGGGACCCAATTTGTTTTTTAAAGAAAAGGGGGGAGAGTGGTATCGGACAGAATAGACTGACTGCCTGCCCCTCAACAAGCGGGTTGTTTAAAAAAAAAAAGACTAAGCATTTGCTAAACTCGGATGCATTGAGCCAAAAGGCACATTTTTCTCAGCTGAACTTTTTCAGTACCAATGAAGGAATCAGCCAGTAATTTATATCTTCTTTAACTGTCCTCTAGTACCGGAAGAGTTAAATATAAACCACAACACAATGTGCCAACCACTTTCTCAAGGGTGAATGCAGAAGAAGCATAAGGACTTCAATAATGCAGATCATATAAGGGGTTACACGCACAAGGACTTCAATAATGCAAATCATGTAAGGGGTTATCCGCACAATGACTTCAATAATGAAGATTATTTAAGGGTTTTTCGCCCAAAGACTTAAATAATGCAGACCATATAAGGGGTTACTTTCACAAGAACTTCAGTAATGCAAATCATATAAAGGGTTACCCGCACAAGAACTTCAACAATGCAGATCATATAAGGGGTTACCTGCACAAAGACTTCAATAAGGCAGATCACATAAAGAGTTACTTACAGTGAGTAAATTGGTACCAAATGAATAACAATTCTGACCTAGAAAGCAATGTCTGCCTCAAACTTTATAGAACTAATATAGGCTCCTTTTTTTTTTTTTTAATGAATGGAGTATCATAGGAGATGCAGTAGCACAGTGGCTAGAATAAGTGTGATTGTAACAAGCAGAGGCCAGGGTTTGTCTGACCCTTTGGAGAGGATGTGGCCAAAATATCGGCCTGACACTAAGTAGCCAAAAGGATGACTGGGCCAATCGGTCCGCCATATGTATTACAAGCCTCGAGATTGGCTGCCAGGTTTTTGTACCAGCCAATCAAATTGCTTCTGGCATTTCTTGCACATGTGGGCTGTTCATCATTGACGGCTTTCGAGAAAATTTAATATGTTTGGCAATTTTACATCATTTTTTTTTTCTGGGGCTACCTGTGCCCAAAAATGGCGAAAAAGGACTGTTGTGTCATAGCAAATGAAACATAGCTGGAGGCAGGAAAATTAGGAGAACCATGTGCCAGAAGTGTCTCCCAGGGCCTTACTTTCCAAAACACAAGTGTTAGGACCTAATCAAGCTTCATCCATCAAAAAGTTCACCCTAATTTTTTAGGATTTAAGTTTTTAAAAAAAATGCTTGCATAAATTATGCAAATCAGAATAGTTTATTGGAATAAATATTGCGAATACAGTTTAATTCAAAAATATTTTGTTAGCTCATTCAATTTCCGATATGAATAGATATAGTTAGTATATGTAAATTAAACGCATTATTTTTTACAATTTTTTGTGTGAATTACCTGTGAGAATCACCTCCTGAAGGCTTCGTCTTTTTGGCAATGAAATTCCAAAAGGGCTTCGTCTCCAGAGGGTTAAATAATGAGCACAGAAGGCACTGCTGTAAATAACTAGTCAACTGGGAAGGTTAACCAACCTGGTCAACAAAAGCCCGCAGAAGCCAGGATGTGTTGGCCAAAAGATGAACAGTCTCAGGTGGTACAACAATCTTAAATTTTTGTGTTCCAGAACCTATTAAAATACTAATTCAAAGTGACAGAAACAGGGAAGAAGCTTCAAACCTCAAGGCAGCACATCTCTGATGACCAGACAATCTGAAATTATCGGTATTCAAATATAACACACAATTACCAGAGAATTAATTTTGATCTAAGACAGAATACAAGCAAACTCTTACATTCTTGCAACTCTGGCTCTGTTCCAGTGAAAACCTGCTTTATTCTCTTCATCATCATCATCATTATCTTCATCATAACTCATCTGCCTCTGACTTGTATCAGCCACTATGACACAATCTCCTATTGTCAATGTGTCTGAATTAACCATGTCTGTTCTTCCTGTTCCATTGTAGAACTTGTCCAGAGCATGCTGGTACTCTTCAAACACCTGAAAGTCTGCATCTAATGATCAGAGAGAAAATGCAAACAATAATTACAAAGTAAAACTTTCCACATTGGTACATATGAGGAATTCCAGGAACATTTGACTAAAAAGCTTTACCAAATTGGGAAAGCAGAAAAAACGTGCACAAAACAACACAAATAACGTAACGTTTCGGCCGGGCAGCCTTTGTCAAACATGAAGCGAACTACACAAAGTTAACAACAAGGAGAGGAGAGTATACAGATGTCTAAGAGGTGACATGAGCAACATTTTTTTTTAATGTGCTGTGGAAATAAATGAAATAAAATAAACGCTGGCTAAAAAAAAAATAAACAGTAATATTTTAAATATATAATATAATAGTGGGAATAAAAGATACAAATGTTGATACATAAATGATACTGATAAGAGATAGAATACAGTAATAATATGTAAGAAGAAAAAAAATTACATTTAAAGTGTGAAAAGGAATAAAACTGATCAAGATGAAGCTTAGATATTGACTGCAGTCACCCCATATTTTCACCATTTTTTTTTTTTTTATTTGAGATGGCTTAAACAAAATTTATGGAAGAGTACACTCACATTTAAATTAGTAATAATTATGACAGGAAGATTAGTTTTATAAGCTGATAGTGACCTTGACAAAACAACATGGCAGAAGTGAGTTTCCCATTTATTCCCAAACAGAAGAAGTTACAGAACAGTGCTTGTGTCTGGTGCACACAGCATCATATGACAAGCTAGATTTTGTGAGGGCCCTTTAGGAGTGAGTGAACTGTGAGGAGGCACAAACAGATCATTACAGTCGAAGGGGAATGGTGCTGTGAGAAGTTATCAGGAATCTGGCTGATGGAAACACTCATGGGAAAAGCCAGATGTATATACAATCAGATAGTTACTGGTGCCATTGGAATCGGAACTCTCGCCTATACTGAAGATGGGGATGGAGCGCTTATGGGAGTGTTGTGATGATGATTCCTTATTCAACATGCAGATAGCATTGTCGGAGTTGAAAATTTTCTTCACCCATGATGATCTCTCATCATCATCATCATGTGCCTTGCCGACTGGCGTGGGCGATCATGTCTCTCCATAATCTGCGATCTCCTGCAGCATGTATCAGTTCGTGTGCCGACACACCTCCATGCCATGCAACAAGACTGTCAAGCATCTTCTCTCGCTGTCTTCATCTATCCCTCCTTCCACAGTGGTCACAACATGTTCTATTTTCCCTCTTCTCATAACATGGCCGAAAAATGATGACAGTCTCCTTCTGATGTCTGTGATAAGTTGTCTTCGGGCTCCCGCCTCTTTCAAAACCTCTTGGTTGTTCTTTTTGGCTGTCCAAGGTATTCTAAGCAATCTTCTGTAAAACCACATCTCTGAGGCCTCTAAAAATTGTTTGGCCTGCCTACCGATTGTCCAGGATTCACATCCATATGTTAAAACTGGATGTATGTAGCAAGCAAGAATTCTTTTTCTTACTCTCAATGACAAGGATATATTGCACAAGATTTTTATTTTATAAAATGCAGTTTTTGCCTGTCCAATTCTGTTTCTTATTTCAGAAAATCATGCCTCAAAATAATACGATGATCTCTAGGGTCTTTTATAGTCTAGGGTTTTGATGTATTCTCTCATCTGTATGGGTGAGGGATATAGGGGAGATGGATCTCATCAATATCATACAGCAACACATACATTTTCAGCACCTCTAACGTTTGTTCCCACCATCTACCAATTGTTACAGAGTAAAGGACCCTTTTCATGCCATGGGCATATGATGCTGGACTCATATTTTCATCTACTATTCGGAACTCAAAAGGATGATGTGGTCAAATCCATGTCCGCCAACTTTACTCCGCAGGACATTTCTTGATACCCATTTCACACTGGGTCAAATTGGGAGCCGATGTCACTTTCCCCTTATTAAATTTGTGCACTCGAACACAAGACCTTCGGGCCAACAGTTATGTGCCTAACCATGCTACCATGACACCCATTACTGAATAACATTTTTTATATTATCATCAAATGCCGACACTTCTAAAAAAGTCATGTGGTGCAAATTATGTTTTCCTTGGTTTGGACCATATATAACGACTAACTTTTTATATAAAATACAACATTAAACACTAAAGTTTAAATTTGAAACATACCTGTTCCCATTCTCATCCAAAAACTGCTAGGATCAATGACATGAGTTACAAGCCCTTTGTGCAGGATCAGTGAATCCATGGGAAGAACTGCAGAAATTTAAATAAGTTTAATTCAATAATTTAACAAAAGACCTTTCTGCCTATTCTTCTTGACTTCCTCTACTGCTGCATCGGGTGTCAAAGGTTCTGGTTATTGTTTTTCTGATTGCATAAACAATTTGTTTCAGATCTGGTGGAGAGGTGAACAGATTTAAAGGGTCTGTATTATTATACTGAAATTTTAAAAAATAAACATTTTCAGAATGTAATATTTTTTGGAAGTTCTAATACATCTCGGCTTACAACCATCTGCACTTACAA
Organism: Candidula unifasciata; assembly: GCA_905116865.2. Classification (NCBI taxonomy): domain Eukaryota; kingdom Metazoa; phylum Mollusca; class Gastropoda; order Stylommatophora; family Geomitridae; genus Candidula; species Candidula unifasciata. Next base: position 298,316 of record CAJHNH020006146.1, on the reverse strand, counting down.
ACATCGAATAAGGAAAGGGGCTATCCTCCAATAACGGTCCAAAATTATCGAGGCTGAAAATATACCCTAAGAGGGCCTTTTCGGTCTTGATAATTTGGGACCGTTATTCGGAGGATAGCCAAAAAAGGTAATTACACCAGCAGGGTCAAAAGTTCAAGAAAATGATGCAAGAGAGTAAGTATTATATATTTCTCACATAAAGTACAAGAATTATACTCAATGCAGACTGAATTTTTGTGTTTTATGTACAATTTTTATAATCTGTTTAAATAAAAATAGTCTTGAAAAATGTAATTAAGCGTACAACCTGTTAATTGGAACGGATTAAGTCAAAAAGAACCTGTACTTAGGGAGCCACAGTGGTGCAGAGGCTAGATGCTCTCCTGCAAATCTGGAAGTCATGGGTTCAGCTCCTGACGGAGCCAGACTGTTTTTTTTAAAAATGACATTGGCTCCCAGATAGACCCAGCCTTGAATGGGTACCAGGTAAAGTATTCTTCTTCTTTGTCATGTTCACCAGCTGTAAACTCCGGCAGAAAGTTCTGGTTATTTATCCAACTCTCGTCTTTAGTCTTGTTCCAGAACATGAGTGCTGCGTGCACATCGGGTTAACGGATTTTACTTTAGTGTCTGCATATTGCTGATTCCTTGCCTCTCAGGCAGATGCACTCTGACTTCAAAGGAAGCCTCCAGTTAGTTGACTCTTACGACAAGCTTGTTGGGTAGGCATGTAAGGGGTTTATTCTTGTTTTCCCCAGTGCAGCCCTGGAACTCACACGGGGATCCTCGGAAGTAAAGGCAACCGACATGATAATGACCACATAACCCACTGGGTGCTGATCGGTGTATAAAATATAGGTCTAGCTCTATACGCCTAAAGAGTGGAAAAAGGATCTTGACTTTACTTTGCTCTGTATTAATAAATTACAATAAGTTCTTCAGTATGACTGTAAAAAAGTATGAGGTCTCTGATAGGGATCCAAGAATAAGAGAGAATCTTCAGATCTTTGCTAAGTGGGAACCACTGGCCATCTTGACCACAGAAACACTACTGTTGTAAAGTTTCTCTGCTGTTATCTTTCCATATTGTTCATGGTCTACCTCAGACTGAGTCCCTATTTCGGCATTTGCCTTGTATGGTATGGTGTCACAAGGCATCCTGTCTTAAGTTTTATTTTCTGTCTGTATGTAATTTAACACTGGTTCCATGTCACATTTTTTTAAGTTCATTTATAATTTTATCTTTTGTGGTCCCTTTTGCAACCTTTCTCAGACACATCACTTCTATGGTTATTAATTTTCTTTTCGGAAAGGGAAATATTAAACATATGTGGGTGAATTCAAGTTGGATTAAGAAATAAGAGACATATCCAGGCAATCTCTGACAACAGTAGTTAACTTTATAAAATAATATTTAAGACAAAGAAGACGGCGATATCACATCCATTATGTGGTAATGCTGACAGATGCTAAATCAATACTTGAAGCACTCCAGTCTAGGAAACTACCAGAATTGCAAACACTGCTGACACAACTCAGCCTTCAGCGAAGAGTCGTAATGCAGTGGATACTGTCTCATTGTGGAGTGCCTGGAAATAAGAAAGCTGATCAACTGGCAGGGGAAGGTGCGACAAAAGAGCAGCCGGATGTACCAGTCACATACCACCAAAAAAAAAGAATCATTAAATCGATCAGGAAACCACCAGCCCCAACACAAGATGACTATTTTATTATGGACAGACCAGAAGAAGTCCTTATCCTCCGCCTCAGAACAGGGCACAACCGATTACGTAACCACATGTACACAAAATTCAAGATAGGTGTATCAGTATCAGCCATGTGCACCTGTGGAAATGTGCCCCAGACAGCAGGGCATGTACTCCAGGACTGCACCCAATTTGACACATTAAGGCAAACCTTTTGGCCAGAAAGAACAACAGTGGAACGTAAACTCAATGGACCACTGAATGAACTGACGACAGTGAAATGTATTATTTATACAAGAGACAAAACTGCTGATATAGACAACTTATTTCAGGCGAACGAAAGAAGAAGACATCCTAAGAAGAAACGCAAACAGAATCTTCAAATCACAAGACGGGCTTTAACTTAAAAAAAAAAAAAAACATAAAACGAACCCTGGTGCGAGAAGCTAATGTTAAAGTTATTAGACTGGAATTATTATTATTATTGAACTAGGTTAATTGTTAACTGACTGAAAAGGATAAACGAAACCGAAATGAAGAAAGAGACTGCAAGACTTCACTATCTTACACGGCACAACTGACAACAGGACAATAAAATGATGATGATGATGATTGATTAGCTTTCGTTCAACATACTTTTTTCCCCCCCAAGCTAGATACACAGTCTGGTTGTTATAACAGTGGTAACATATCTACTTGTGTCTGGTTTATCATGGATTCGACACTTAAAACCTGCCCTGTTGCTAAAATTAAAATGCTTTCATTTTCGGTTTTGAACGATAGCCTTTCTTCGAATTACGGCCATAAAATGGGGAATGGTAAAAATTACTACTTCCGGTATCTCTAACTCTTCTGCCAGTTCGTGAATTTCGTAGATACTTTGCTCAGACTTTGTGAGCAGTATTAACAAGTTTTGCAATTGTGGTTTTATCGTAAAACAGAAAGGACATAACGACAAAAGCCCAGTGTTGCGGTTTTCTGTAATTGTCTTCCTCTTCTCTTTCCTGGCCTTCCTCTATCCTTACTCTCACATGTTTTGCAGTAAAAAGTTTGATTTGCAGTTAGGTCTGGCTGCATTCTCACTTGATGGTTGAACCATTTTATTCTTGTCTCTTCTTGTGTTTAGAGTATCAATCAATGTTATATAATGGTATCAGAACCGACGTCCCTGCACACTGAGCATTTCCAGTGTTCAGTCCTCCGATGTAGCAAGCACTCCAAGGAACCTCTACTGATTGTTCCCACGAGGAGCTAGTTATAATGTCTCATATGTCGGCCTTAAAAGTGGCATAGACGTACTTCCCCATGCTTTACTAGTTTCGCAGTCGTGTTAGTGTCAGCGATTCACAGTTGTCACCCAGTGACATCTCGTAAAACTGCTATCGTTGGGTCTCCAGTTTCTGTTGACTGTCAGATCAGCTCTCTCCACCCATGGCGGTCAGTTGCGATCTACTTTATGGTAGCATGCCTGAGGCCTATACAATCAGTCAGGTTCTGCAACCTGGTCTTTCTTGCATAGCGTTGATTTTAGCCATGTAATTGCTTCTACTCAGTGAGTTCTACCCTTTTTGCAATGGTGCATTGCTTGTCATCTGGTCGGCTCTTTCATTTTCTTTGACCCCAGCATGCCAAGATGTGTAGGTCCAGGTGAGGGAGGTTAACTACGACTTCCCAAGGCTTTCTACACATTCAGTCATAAACTATCTGTTGCGATTTTGTAAAGCGCGTTCATTGAGTCTGAAACGACTACAACATATGCCACCACTTTTTCTTCTACTCATGGTAGTGGTCTAGAAGGAGCGGTAAAGTGTGAAGGAGAAACCAGAGCCAGGCCAAAAAGACTGTCATTAAAACCGACTTACTGGTGACACAGCCACTGTTTGTTAGTAAACACTAGGTCAATGATTTCAAGTGCAGTCTCAGTCTTCTTCTCCTGTGTGTTGGAAGAAACTTGACCATGCTTTTTGTGCTTCATTATATGTTGCTCCAACTAGATAGTACGGCGCCTGATGAATTACAGCAGAATTAGCCAGGCAGTAAGTTCTGCAACATAATGTCTGTGCCCGCATTGTTTAAATTTACAACTGGAAAACGTTGTTTTAAACATCTATATTTAATGTTTTAAAAAATTTATTAAATTATTTATTTAACTTGTTTACGTTTCTCCATTTTTTAAAAATTCAAACGCAAGGTTGTCTTTTCCGTTAGGAGTTTCAGTCATAGTTTGTTTTGTATTTAGTGCCCCGTTGATAAAGACTTCAGTGGAAATGGTCACTTGTACTTTTGCGCGTTTTCCCACATTTCCTCCGTTGAGCTGTCTAGTCTTATTTTATGTTGCATTTAGCTCTTCTTGTCATCAGCTAGACTGCAGTCACATCTCCTTAGCTCATTCATTTTATACGGGTAACCAGTTCTCTTTGTGCTTTAATCTTTGTCAAAACATCTTCATTTAACCTTTTCACCTGTCCAATTTTTCACGAAGATCCCTGGGATCGTCGCCGAATCTATTGATTTCGTGCTTTGTGTGACGATTTCGGCAGGTCACTAACTATGGTAGTCATAACTAGATGTGTGTCAAAACCTGGTGTAATGAAGTCGGTCCTGTCAACTTTAACCTATCAATGATGTTCTCGTTCTATTTCTACAAAACAGAAACTTCTACACAGTTTCTCACTAATCTTCTGACTCTATACCTTATCTAGATAGAAGGATCGGTCTTCTTCTCTACGTGCCATACCTTTAACTCATTCAGTAGCAAACAGCGAGCCATTCTTTCTTTAATGACCCCATTCGCCATTTATTTTGACTCCTTCGTCTACGGTGAGATGTTAAATTAACTTATGACTTCTGATAGGCTTTAGGATTGAATCCTATCCTGATATATAGAAGTGAATGATGGACAGTTGGTCGATCTGTGAAAAATTATCTTAAAGCTGTGGAGATGTGGTTTTATAGACGAATGATGAGAATACCCTGGACATATACAAATAGTAATGAAGATGTCTTGAAAGAAACGGACTCGCGAAGAGAATTCATTACATCAGACGGAGACAATCTATATGCTTTGGTCATGTGAAAAAGAGAAAACAGGAGTACGTCGTAACTGTGGGGAAGTTGGTGGGAAAGAGACAGATGGAGACCGAGAGAAAAGTTCCTGGGCAGTTGGACATCATGGCATTGAGGATCGTCTGTGTCGAAGATAATTGACAGTTCACAAGACAGAAGGTTGTGGATAATGACTACCGACGCCACACGGACGCATAAATTTTGAGAAGATAAAGTGCTTTAACTTTCATATTGGTTTGGCATGCTTCATTTTTTTTTTTTTAATGGCTCGGCTCCTGTTATGTACATTTGTTACTTTACCTCGATTTTATGACTTCGTCAGATCGAAAAAATCATTTCAATTATTCAGGACTGAAATAATTAAGCATTCGTAGTCAAATCTATGCACTACCTCCCGTCTCGTGAATATTCAGTCATATCTAACAAAAATGTTCCTCTGTGCCATGGTGCTAAAGATATCTATTAAACCCTAAATTTATCCAGCAAGCATTTATGTCCGTTCATCTCACAAATAATAAAATTAGCATAGGCCGATCGATCTTGTTTACACTGAATGATTAACCGTCATTTTACTTATGACACAGGCGCACCCATCAACGCAATAAATGAATTCACACAACACAGAATAAGCCAATCTCCATGAAACCCATTCATTTTGATGTGCGTTGTCTGTCACTTGGGGAATCACCCATAGCGGAGTTTGCTAGCGGCTGCCAATTCCTACTTTCAGTTTTGCAGCACATGCAACATTGAAGGATATTAATTGTTTTATCCCACTTCACCGCATTTCAGTAGACCGACAGGCTCAAATGAGAGAGAATAAGCAAGATTAAGATTCTATGCATACAATAGTCCATACTTTCGTCTACAGACAACTGTCTTGGAAAACAAACAACGTTACTGTTACTGTAGATATTTTTGACTTGCAGTTGAGCTTTTCTGACGTATAACAAGTGACAACTGGGAAATTTAATTTCCGGAAGAAGGATTAGATCCACCCATAATAAATGAGCTATGATTTGTAGACGACCAGTGTTTGTTTTTCAGTGAAAATGGGTGGGTGGGTGGGTGGGAAAGGGACGGCAGAGGATCCGACTATAAACTGGTACCACGACCAGTGTAGTATTATGCTGCGCTATGAGGAGGTACGATGCTCACAGCCCATGGCAATGGCGAATATGACTAGCAAGACCCGCCCTGTTGGGAAAAGTATTCCACGATTATAGCACGGGATTTCAGGACCATTGTTGTCAACATTTGTGCTTAGTTTGTTTCTTCTTAAAAGTAAGCTTTCATCCTTTCTGCAATCATTTTTTCCTTCATTCTCATCCCCTTCCTGATGTGCCCTTTCCACACAACACGGTCCACGGCATTTTGCTACCACGAGTACACCTCAAAACCTGTATCATTTATGTCCCGCTTACACACATCTTTATATCGTAGTAGAGGAGGCCTCGACATCTTCTACCCATCCTTAATTCACCCTAAAGGATGTCCGTAGGGACTCTGTCACCCTCCATTCTCCATGTGACCTATGCATTCAAATAGTTAATTTATAATAGCAGTCCAGACAATCATTCTCGATGACCCTGTCTTCTTCCCCTTTTCTTCTAATCAGCAACGTATCAACTCGCCAACTCCCCTTAGCTAACGTTGGGTCTAACCTGTTTACGAAGTTGAACCATGCATCCATGTGTGCCCATTTGTACCTCGTAATTTGATTGTGAAAAAAAAAGGACGGCGGACCGTCCTTTCCAAAAGTTGTGCCCAACTTTAAGAATCTGTAACCCAGTAACCGTTATGTGTCAGCTGTTGAAACTTGGCATGCAACTTGTTAATTATAGTGTCCTTATAAGAGTATTATTTTTTTACATTTAAAGAAACACGTAGTTTTCATTTTGTCTTATTTGTGGTCCCCTACCCCCCCCCCCCCCCCCTTTTTTTCAAAACAAACATTGATTAAAAGCAAACGGACAGCCTGCTTACAGTTAACTGAGTAACACGAACTTGTCAAAACATCAGATTGCACGCGTTTCTTCTTCTTCTTCGCGTTACCAGCTGTAAACTCAGGCGGAATGTTATGGTTGTTCATCCATTTCTGGACTGCAGCCCTGTTCCAGAACCCGAGTGTTGCGTGTGCATTTGTTTAACAGATCTGTCTAATTTGTATGCAGACTGCTGGTTCTGGCCTCTCAGGCAGATGCACCCCGACTTCGAATGAGGCTCCTAATTAGTCGACTCTTACGACATGCTTTTGGGTAGGCAGTGGGTCTATTCTAGTTTTCCCTATAACTGGGCCCCAGAACCCACACGGGGGCATGCATTTCATAAACGTTTCATTCTCTGGCGGCCATCTCCAGCATTAGCCTCCTGTGAGATACATGAACATAATTAATATTGTATGCGGGAAAGGCTATCACAATATTCACCAAGCATCGCTGCACGTGTGAAATGATTCCCAAACAACCTCCATGAGTGTGTCAGTTACTGTGTATTCTATTTTCTTGAGCGACTCACAAATTATGAGTCAAATAAAGATCATGTACCATTGCAAATTACATAATCATAAGGACCTGGTACATTTAAGGCCATGTGCACAAATTCGTTTTGATCCGTGAAGAGTTTTCGAGATATTTGTTAAAGGGTGAGAGCGCTACTTTTGAAAGGCACTATAGAAAAATGATTGATTAACATCGTCATCAAGCATTTCAGCCCTTGGGCAGATAGTAGAGCTTCCTGCTCACCCCATTCCCCTGTTATCAATCTTGTATAGTTATCTATAATTCCATGTCTGTCTGTATTGATTTATATGTACATGTCTAAGTTATCATTTCCTTCTGGCTATGTAACCGTCTGCATTCCACAGGGTACAGATTCGTTCACTGTGTCATGTTGCGGGTACTGAGAGAGCAAGCATTTGGAATGTAAGACTGGTTTCTCTCTCTCCCTCTCTCTTTCTCTTTATCTCTCTCACGTACAGTAGCATTGTCTACACGATGCCAAGTAGAGTTAGGAACAAGCATTACCCTACACGATGCCAAGTAGAGTTAGGAACAAGCATTACCCTACACGATGCCAAGTAGAGTTAGGAACATGCATTACCCTACACGATGCCAAGTAGAGTTAGGAACAAACATTACCCTACACGATGCCAAGTAGAGTTAGGAACAAACATTACCCTACACGATGCCAAGTAGAGTTAGGAACAAGCATTACCCTACACGATGCCAAGTAGAGTTAGGAACAAGCATTACCCTACACGATGCCAAGTAGAGTTAGGAACAAACATTACCCTACACGATGTCAAGTAGAGTTAGGAACAAACATTACCCTACACGATGCCAAGTAGAGTTAGGAACAAGCATTACCCTACACGATGCCAAGTAGAGTTAGGAACAGGCATTACCACTACTCAAGGATCCTTTTGAAAGAAAAAAAAAACATGCTAATAAAAAGATGACGTAAATAGGACTAACTGCGATCAAGCTTTTATCAAGACGATCTAAATACAACATACACGTTGACTAGAAAGCCCAGCATCAGGAATTTAAAGGACACTGACAAAAACAATCGAAAGTCTTTATCAAAAAAATACCCCAAAAAAAAAAAAAAAAAACACTTGATGACTAGAAAACAGAGCTTATAAACAAACTAGATCAACATACAACCAAAAATATATAATCAGAGAAAATAACGACATGAAGATCTAGTATTTAAAAAAAACTGAAATAAAAATGTGTTAAATATACAAATATATACAACAAATTAAATAAAGGACTGAGAACATTCAAATTGTGAATGAGGCAATTTTCCAAGGAGAGGCGGCTGATTTGATCATTTGAGCAAGATTTAATGGCAATAGCTGAGATGTCGATTTCGCCTTAGTTAGTAATCGGACCTATTAAAACGAAAGAAAGACTGGTTTCAGAGCCGCATTGTGAATATCGAAAAGAAGTTCACAATAACGATCTTCCAACCTTCTATCGGTTTCCCCAATTTTTGCAGTTTACTATTTTTGAGTATGCAGAAAATGGAATAAAAAAAGGTTGCCTGATTTACAAGTTAATTTCAGTCAATCTTTCAGGAAGCGCAGGCTCGTATCGCAATCGGGTATTTTCTTTTTTTTTACGGAAGCCTTTTTGTATATCGAAAGGAATCGTTGTGTCGATTGACGTCCGTCTGCTTCTGAGAGAATAAATTTAAGGTTACAGTCCCGCCTGGAGACCTTTCTAGAGTTCCCACCGAAGGTCTTTAGAGTGTATTGGATATTTGATTTTATATCATCACTGAGCTAGTCCTTTACAGAACATCGCTCTCTCCACAGCACACATCAAATATTCCTTTCCCTAGCCAACTCCCTGGCCTGATGCGCTTTCAATGCCAATACATCTTCAATGTTCCCGTATCCATCTTCGCGGTGGTCGATCCCTGCCTTTGCATTCCACAAACTGCATCCTCCATCACTGTCTTTTCCAAGCCACTGTACTGCTCTTATTTGTCTCCATTACTGTACGATGATATTCTGTTCATAAATTCGGCCGTGAGGTGTAGTCCCGGATCCATGCCGTACAAATTCCAAGTAAACTATTTGCTAGGGGTAACCAATGACCAAGACCAACGGCGGGCAGACAAACACCGTAACAAAGTCAACCGTTGAAACTGCTACAAACACGTCGTTGACAGGCAAATCAAAGAAATTTATTTGAACAATTCCTCACAGATATAAATGGCGTCAATGAAATGCATACATTACAGTCACTGTATCAAACGACGGTTAGCTAATTACTTTCCTCCAATCCGGAGAATTGAGCCTCAGCTCCCCGCAGACTGCGGCATCCAGTAGAATAACTTTTACCTCCAAGCCAGAGTACAGAGCCTAAGCTCCCCGCCAACTGCGGCATCAAGTAGAAGAACTCCTTTTAACTCTAAGCCAGAGTACAGAGCCTAAGCTCCCCGCCAACTGCGGCATCAAGTAGAATACAGCTAAGCCTAGTTTCCAACCTCTGCCATTAACACATTTTTTTGCAACTGTCATCTGTCTAAAAATTTATGTCGGCAATTGACGTCGTGTCCTCGTCACACCTCATGTTCATTATCGGTTGCCCGTAGTATGGATCTTCGGATTGCACACAACAGCCACCATGTCCTTTGATGCGGCCAAAATACTTCAACTTTCGGGACAGGACGCTGTTTATGATCCAGTTCTCCTTGATGTTTAACTCGTGTAGAATGTCGACGTTTTTACTCTTCTTGATCAATGGTATCTGAGAATTTTTAAGTACACAAGTGTGTAAGAAAATTAAGAGAAGCGATGAATAGGGGAAACAAGGAACAGGATTAGACAAGCCATATGATGCATTTTTTAAAAAGCAAATCATCTATAAAAGTTTTTAAAAAAAGTAAAGGACCCTTTTCCACGCCTTTAGGTGTATAGGGCATATAGGGCTAGACCTATATTTTAGAGACCAACGGCACGAGATGGGTGATGTGGTCAGCATCACTCCGGTTGCCTCTACTTCCCGAGACTGCACCAGGTACTCACTCAAGGCTGGGTCGACCTAGGAGCCAAGGTCATTTCTGAAGAAAAATTCATCTATAGTAAATCTTTTTCGTAGAAGTAAGAATAAGCTTCAGATCATAAATAAATATAGCTCCATCGAAGTCAATAAATTCAAATATATGGGAGCAATAATTTCAACAGAGGGAAAATGTGTAACAGAGATTTAAAGCAGAATAGGTCAAGCGAAGGCAGCATTTAAGAAAATAAAAAATACCTTGTGCAATAAGTCGCTTTTCTTTAATGTCAGAAAGAGAGTGCTAACATGTTATATAGAACATCTTCTGCTGTATGGCAGTGAACAAATTAAGTAGAAGCAACAGAGATGTGGTTTTTGAGACGAATGTTACGAATACCTTGGACGTAACTAGCAACGATCGTTTAGAGCAAGCTAAAGAAAGTAGATCTTTATATGCACCAATAAGAAGGAGACAAACACTGTTCATTGGCCACGTAATGAAAAAGATCAGTGGAAAGAGGGGTAGAGGCAAACCAAGAGAGATGTGCTAGATGGGTTGAAACCATGGCGTGGAGGGATATCATCAAGAGAGTTGTTCCAGGCAATCAGGGATTGCTATCTGTGGAAATGCATAAGCGCCTACGCCAGTTGGCAGGGCACGTGATGATGATGGAAGAAGAACACTGGACATATATTGATCATGTAAAAATGAGTAATCTAAACGTTTTTTTAAGAGTAAATAACGCATTGAAAACTTACAACAATCACAATTAGTCATTGACATCAATGTATGCGAAGTCGCAAAGTCGCGTATGTTGTCAATTGAAAGAATGATTAGAAGAGAAAGAATAAGCTGGTGAGACTGGATGTTTTATAGCTTGTCTATTTAACGTGGTGAATTGTCAGTACAACGATATGTCATATTTATAACTTCTTAGGAAGTTGAACTTTAATTTTGGATGTACTCTATTTCTTTTCCATCCAGGATGCGACTATTGTCCTCGCAGAAGTAGTCAAATATTCAAAAGTCATACCAAAGCAAATAAAAAAAAAAATAAATAAAAAAGACAGAAATAAAAATAAAAAAGGAAGATAAAGGTGGATATCATAACAGTGGTATTTTAAAATCCTTACACACCTAACGATGCAAGGTAAACCAGGTTACCATATAGTGTAGCCGGTCTTCTTAAATACCCTGCCGTGTGGCATTGTTAGTCATGTCTGTCCACATGTGCGTAGAATGATGATGATTGTTTTCTTTTTTTTTTTAAAGATCACGATATGTGCAGAAATATCGTCACTCTCACAAGGCCACAAAACGAGCGACTGTCTTCCACCGATTCGTCTTTTCGTTCTTTCTGTATTGGTTTTCAGCTGAAAAGATCACAGAGTTGTATGAATCCCGTGGCGCGACGAATGTCATGTTACTAATCTTTACAGCAGGATTTCTATTTGAATGCCAACTGACCAAACATGCGATCGCTCTAAAGCACGCAGAGAACACACATCATATGTTTAGCATTTGATGGTGCCTGTCTAAAAGGGCAAAGTTGTGAATCTACCATCTTGATTTTCTTGTTCAAATGGCCGCGGAGTCTGTTGTGTCCAGTACGTAAACGAAACATAACGGTATGTTTCTTTCGTGTGAGCGCCTGACAGTGAGGATGATAATGATTCTGATGTTGTTGTTGATGATGCTGATTATGAGAACAATATCATACAACGCCCGATAGTCATAGCCAAGATGAACAGGTTATTTAAATTTCTAAAATTTCAACCATTCTTGTGATTTTTAAATATCTTGCCATGTGGTATTGTATAAACAATCATGAAAAATTATCTTGTTGTATTATGCTTTACAAGTCGTCGGAAACCAGTCCCAGAATTTCTTGCCTGTGGGTGGTTATTCTAGGCTAATTTGCTCTCTGTAGTTTGTCACTATTATATTCTGTTCACACTTTTGATAAATAAACAGAAAGCGGTTTCCTGTTTAATCGTCTGCTGCAAAATCCAACTAGTTATTTCGGAATTTCAAAACGCGGTCGCAACAATGTAAAAATAAAAGCAAACAAATAAATAAATAAGGTCGTGGTTGTTGTTGTTATTGTGTCACACACAATTTTACTGCTTGACAAAACTAGCTTATAGGCAGAATATATTACTCTTATCAGCAGTAGTGAATCCACCCTCGTTGGGCGCGTCATGAGAAAAATAAAACCGGGTATAGTTGCGATAGGAAAGCTGCAAGTGAAGAGGGGCAATTGCCGCAAGTATACGAGCTATTCGTTCGAGATTGGTAAGAAGTGCAACTGGAAGCTTTAATTCATCGAGCTGAGACCTCGATGCCACTTCTCAGACTTTCTAGTTGGGACTACCACGAAGAAGAACCACTTCGAATCATAGATCGCGCTTGTACAGAGACATGATAACCAGTTTCTCAATGTTCATCTCAGCACGGGGCATGTCATGTCTCCAAGGGAGCACAAGAAGCTTTTAAATGGGTCAGCCAAATTTAGTTGTCAGACGTGTGATTAAAATGTTGGAATCTTTGCATCTAAAGCCATATTCTGTTGTTAGACCTCTGAGCAGGAGGTACATTGCGAAATTAGTTTTGGAAAAAAAACCCCAGGGTTTTCCACTTTCTCCCTTCCGTCTTCCTCAACTAATATATCCACGATCTATCTATCTATCTATCTATCTATCTATCTATCTATCTATCTATCTATCTATCTATCTATCTATCTATCTATCTATCTATCTATCTATCTATCTATCTATCTATCTATCTATCTATCTATCTATCTATCTATCTATCTATCTATCTATCTATCTATCTATCTATCTATCTATCTATCTATCTATCTATCTATCTATCTATCTATCTATCTATCTATCTATCTATCTATCTATCTATCTATCTATCTATCTATCTATCTATCTATCTATCTATCTATCTATCTATCTATCTATCTATCTATCTATCTATCTATCTATCTATCTATCTATCTATCTATCTATCTATCTATCTATCTATCTATCTATCTATCTATCTATCTATCTATCTATCTATCTATCTATCTATCTATCTATCTATCTATCTATCTATCTATCTATCTATCTATCTATCTATCTATCTATCTATCTATCTATCTATCTATCTGTCTGTCTGTCTGTCTGTCTGTCTGTCTGTCTGTCTGTCTGTCTGTCTGTCTGTCTGTCTGTCTGTCTGTCTGTCTGTCTGTCTATCTATCTATCTGTCTGTCTGTCTGTCTGTCTGTCTGTCTGTCTGTCTGTCTGTCTGTCTGTCTGTCTGTCTGTCTGTCTGTCTGTCTGTCTGTCTGTCTGTCTGTCTGTCTGTCTGTCTGTCTGTCTGTCTGTCTGTCTGTCTGTCTGTCTGTCTGTCTGTCTGTCTGTCTGTCTGTCTGTCTGTCTGTCTGTCTGTCTGTCTGTCTATCTGTCTGTCTATCTGTCTGTCTGTCTGTCTGTCTGTCTGTCTGTCTGTCTGTCTGTCTATCTGTCTGTCTATCTGTCTGTCTATCTGTCTGTCTATCTGTCTGTCTATCTGTCTATCTATCTATCTATCTATCTATCTATCTATCTATCTATCTATCTATCTATCTATCTATCTATCTATCTATCTATCTATCTATCTATCTATCTATCTATCTATCTATCTATCTATCTATCTATCTATCTATCTATCTATCTATCTATCTATCTATCTATCTATCTATCTATCTATCTATCTATCTATCTATCTATCTATCTATCTATCTATCTATCTATCTATCTATCTATCTATCTATCTATCTATCTATCTATCTATCTATCTATCTATCTATCTATCTATCTATCTATCTATCTATCTATCTATCTATCTATCTATCTATCTATCTATCTATCTATCTATCTATCTGTCTATCTGTCTATCTGTCTGTCTATCTGTCTGTCTATCTGTCTGTCTGTCTGTCTGTCTGTCTGTCTGTCTGTCTGTCTGTCTGTCTGTCTGTCTGTCTGTCTGTCTGTCTGTCTGTCTGTCGTCTGTCTGTCTGTCTGTCTGTCTTTTGGTATTTTTACTCTATCACAGGCCCTACTTTTATTCCATGCGGATGTACTAGTGTTATCCTCACAACGCAACCCTGGTTACGCCATATTGGATGACTCCTTCCTCCCACTTAAGACACTCAGTGTACGCTGTTGTGTCTGTTGGCGTCTGCACCTCTCATCACCCATGTAAACCGACCCCGTTTTTCTCTCCCGTTGTTGTTGTTAGGGCAACAATGCTGGGGTTGACTTGTTCTGATTGTTTGCTCTTATGCGTGCCTCACCTAAGCTATAAAGTCTGGACACACAAATGTATATTCAAAGCAAGATGATATAGTTCCATTCGTTTATTGTGGCACAACAAACAATCATTACGTCGATGTCCAAAATTCTCCCTAGTCGTTGACACGCGTTTGCGACAACCTCCCACGTCAAGACGACAGTTAAACAATGGTTCCAGTTGCCTGCCAGTCAGGACGTTCCTTAGAATGGATTATGGCATCTGGATCATCCTAACACAAATGTTCACATGATACTAGACGTTGTCACTCAGATTCAATTCTCCTCAGGCACTCGAGTTTTACAAACGCTAGTCCTCCAGTTTTACAATGACATTCATCTCACTCGTAACTAGGGCTGTACCAAACAGTGATTTTCACTATTCGGCCTAATACGAATAGCGGGACCAACTATTTGGCTGAATACGAATAGTGTATCATCATCATCATCAGGTGCCTTGCCGACTGGCGTGGGCGATTGTCTCTCCACAATCTGCGATCTCCTGCAGCATCTATCAGTTCGTGTGCCGACACACCTTCATGCGATGCGACAAGACTCAAGAATCTTCTTTCATTAACTTCCTCTATCCCTACTTCCACAGATCTTTCCAGTGGTCACCACATCTTCAATTTTCCCTCTTCTCATAACATTGCTGAAAAATGATGACTGTCTCCTCCTGATGTCTATGATTAGTTGTCTTCGGGCTCCCGCCTCTTTCAAAACCTTTTAATTGGCTGTCCAATGTATTTTAAGTATTGTTCTGTTAAACCACATCTCTGAGGCTTCAAGAAATTGTTTGGCCTGCCTACCGATTGTCCAGGACTCACTGCCATATTTTAAAACTGGATGTATGTGGCGAGCAAGAATTTTTTTTGACCTTCAATGATAAAGATATATTGCATAAGATGTATTTCATTTTATAAAATGCAGTTTTTGCCTATCCTATTCTTTTTCCTATTTCAGTGATGCATCTTCCATCTGATGTTATCCATGTGCCCAGATACTTAAATTTCTGTACTTGTCCAAAAAAAAAAAAAAAAAAAACACCATTGACTTTTATTACACATTTACGAATTATTATTTTCTTTGATACCACCATTACTTCTGTCTTCCCACTATTCAAACGGAGGTCCATTCTTCCACTTTCGAATAGTGTAAAGTGTATAAAATAAATTAAAAAAAATATTTATAATCTCAAATGTACCCTGAAAATTTACTTCACAAAATATAGTACAGAAAAGAAAACATTTAAAAACATGTTATGTCTTGCATCCTTCAGTCTGTCAGTCTGTGACAACTAATACCTTGGAATGAAAGTATTCTTCGTTTTATAACAAGTAAATTGTAAATTGTCACTCACAGCTTAGTTAATGCATGAAATCGGCATTAGCTTTCAAAAAAAATCATTCCGTTGTCAGCATTAAAGCAGTTTCTCGTCTCACTGAATGTATTTCCAGCTGTACTAAACAGACGTTCACTTGGTACGCTCGTAGGTGGTGCACAAAGATAACGCTTCACAGTATGAAACAAGGTGGGAAACTTGTCATGTTTATTTTCCGCCAGTCCAGAAACGGGTGTAAGGTAACCACTATTCATATTCGGTCCGACCGCAAGTATTCGACCGAATACCGAATAATTATTAGGCCCACTATTTGGCCCCGAAGCGAATACGAAGCGAATATTCGGTACAGTCCTACTCGTAACATCAAGCAACCTTCCTCTCACGCAGTCCAAACACAACTAACTCTATCTACTCTCCTTGTTCAAACCTTCCGTTCCACTCTCATGCTTTTCCCGTACCTCTGTTCACACAAACACGGGATAATCGAGACATGCTTTTCTCCCTTTCCTCTTGTTTCCCTGGCTATTTAGCTTGTCCCCTTAATTGGGAACTCTCTGAGATTTCCCTGGGAATTCACCTCGTTACATCCGCGCGGTGGCCACAATATAGCCCAGTAATAAATATGGTCCAATGGCTGAACGCGGTTTCTGGGACCTATCCACGGGTGATCCTAATTAACGTGGTGGCACTTTGTGTCATGATTTGATTGATTTGATTTGATTCAAGAACCGACATCACAGCACTCGGGGCATTTCCATAAGCGCGCTGTCCCCATCTTCAGCAGCCAGCGAAGAGTCCCGATACTAATAGTGCCAGTAGTTTTCTGATTAAACGTCCGTCTTGCCTTTCCTTTGAGCCTAGAGCTTCTGCCAGAACCTCTCGTCACCCCCAACTGCATCAATCTCACAAGACTGTGGTGATCCATCTGCTCCTCCGCATTGTACACGCTCTCCCACAAGGCACTAACCACGTCTGCCCTATCATGTAGCAGTATTCCACCAAGTTGTGCAGAGCCAGCCAGTCTGTCCTCCTGTTCATTTCCCAACACACCGGCGTCACCCGGGGAAAAAATCCAGACAATACTCCTCACTCGTGTCCTCCGCAGCGAAGCATGTCACTCTGCACGAAACATATCTGTTCTGATCTTCCTCAGCATGCTCTCAGAATCAGTTACAATTACAATGTGTGTGTGTGTGTGTCGTGTTCTCTAGCCAGCGGAAAGCTGCAGTGACCGCCTCCACCTCCATTCTTAAGCTGAATGTTGTGGTATCATATGCTAGGCTCTCCTGCACCAAACATCGACCATTAACTTTTGCTAAAAAGCCCCAAGCACTTCTTTTGCCTCTTGACACTGAACCGTCTGTGTAAATGATCAAATCCTCTGAGCGAGCATTATCTTGAATTAATTGCTGAATTTCCACCTCTGTGGCACCTGCTGGCCAGTCTCTGCATTCCCGGCTCAGCGTGGTTATGACTCTACACAAGTCTGACTG
This sequence comes from Candidula unifasciata, assembly GCA_905116865.2. Classification (NCBI taxonomy): domain Eukaryota; kingdom Metazoa; phylum Mollusca; class Gastropoda; order Stylommatophora; family Geomitridae; genus Candidula; species Candidula unifasciata. The sequence goes on along the minus strand of CAJHNH020006146.1, from coordinate 280,870 downwards.
TTCAGGTGGCACTTTGACCCACTCCTCTCCTCGCCTAATGTTCTCAATGATGTAAACCTGTCTGATTGTGTCTTCTGCCTGAGCCATCCATGACCTCCCTCTTATCAGCCGCTGACCCTTAACTGCACCCAGAGCTTCATGCAGAGGGTGGTCTGTGTCTGCAGCTACCCTGAGATATGACTTTGCCTGCAGCACCTTGTGCCTACCTGCAACCGCCGGCAAACCAAGGATGTATCGCATACACACCACTGGGGTGTCTCTGGTGCAACCCAGAAGGACCCGCATAGCCGCGTTCTGTATGCGCTCTAGTTTGTCCATCTGACTCTTTGAGACGGTAAGCAGTCCCAGGCAATAATCCACCACTGACAGGATCAGGTGCTGATATAGTGTGAAAAGCATTCTCTGCTCTATGTCAATTGCAGCCATAGTCTTAAGTGCACTAAGTCCTTTTTGGCATCTCGTCACAACACTCTCCACATGGTCCTTAAATGACAGGCTCCTGTCAAATTTAATTCCCAGATACTTCAGTTTGCTCTCTCTGTTGACGTCTCTACCATCTATCGTGAGACTTTGGGCAATAATTTTAACGATTCTGTTGTTCAGAGAACACCACAAAACAGACGCCTTTTCCGGGTGGACGACAGCCTTCATTTCTGTACACCACTCAGTCACTTTGTCTATTGTCGCTTGTAGCTTCCGAGCTGTTTGTTCCCTCTCTTCTCCCTGCCTATATGCAAGTATATCATCCGCAAAAGTCAGTATCCTTCCAACTCCTGGTGCTTCTAGGCTTGCAATCTTGCTCGTATACACGTTGAAGAGCACAGGCGAGATGGCGGATCCCTGTGGCAGTCCTGGGGCCAAAGTGCATGGTTCAGAGGTCCATGAGCCCAGTCGGAGAGCAACTCGACGTGAATACAGGACAGCTGCAAACCAATTCACCAGCCATGGATTGACCTCCTTCTCCCTCAGTGCAGTCATTAAGATGTCGTATCTCACTCTGCTATAAGCATCCTCGAGATCCAGTCCTGCCGCCATAGAGTTTGCTGTCTGTTCTGGAACACTTCATAGACGTCAAAAGCAAAAGTGGCCGCATTTGCCCAGGTGTCCTTTCCTGGCCTGTAACTTCCCAGACCTCTTGGGAGAAGCTTCCCCCTTTCCAAAAATTCTTGTAACTTTACAGCAACTATCTTCTCTTGAAAACCTCCACCTTAACTTTTTTCACATTCTCCACTTCCTCTCGTGAACTTGAGGGTGTCTGTCGTACTTTCTTTAGCTGCTTCACTGCGGATCTCTTTGCCTTCCATGCCTGTTCTACTTCTGGAGTCCACCATGGGGGCTGTAGAAAATTAGTTCTGGCAGTTCTTTTGCACGCTCCCCGTCTGAGGCGTCCGAGTAGGTTGTTGGTCCACTTATACTGGAAAGTCTTGCGTGCTCTCCCAACCTTAACCTGAGTTTAGAAATCAAGACTGAACATGGTAGGTGATCACTCCCATGGTCCTTCAGGACAGTCCATTTAACATCTAAAACCGACGACTGAGAGACAAATGTCAAGTCAATGGCTGTGTCTGCATCTCCAGACCTCATTGTCATTCTAGTCGCCCCCCCCATCATTGATGCAGACCACATTGGAGTCAACCATGGCCTCTGCAAGAGCAATCTGTAGTTTTTCTCTACAGCTGTCCCATTCTCTGTTCCTCGCGTTGAAATCCCCACATATGAGTAACCTATCACCTGGTAACTCCTTCAATTCCTTGAGCCAGCTCCATTGTTCACTTTTGACAAAACTGTCTACCGTGGCATATATATTTATGAGGTTCCAACTTAAGCCACCACTCTCCACCTGTATCCCTTGAACCTCTCGTCCACTGTGGTTCCACTGGCTCAAGTCAAGCACCACATGCTTCACTCCCTTCTTTACCACTATACCTTGTCCATGTCTCTCCTGTCCAACAGGGTTTATATAACTGACGTACCCCGGGCAATGATATCTGCCTGTATTTAGCTCCTGGAGCATGATGACATCAAAATCAAAAATCAACCTCTCCAGTACAGGACCTCTCTGCCTAGTACTCTGACAGTTCCAGTATCCTACTCTTACATGATTAAAGCTCAATCTCTCCTTGTTCTCCTAGCACCCGCCCTCCTATTTCTATGCCTTCTTCTCTCCCCATTTCCTCGTCGTCTCCTCCTCACCCCCTCTTCACTAACCGCTGAATAATGTGTCAAGCGCGGAGCACGTGCCCTGTAGCTCCGGCGACGATTCTTATATATATTTTTAAAATCCATACGAAAAAATAGAGTACTGCAGGAAATGACCGGTCGCCCTAGTATTGCCTGCCTGCTAGGGAAGGGGCAATAGATGTCCCGTAGGAGTCCATACGCCAGGTGCCGCCCCGCACGCCCACCAGACGTCCAACGTTCACGACCAGCTCACCCGTGGCCATCCAGTTCCTCAGCACGTTGGCCCACCTTGAACTTGGGGGTTTAAATTCGGAGTTTGCCGTCTCCTAGACGGACTGCTGTGCAAACGGGTTCCATCTACCCGGACTTCAGCTTTGTGTCATAGGGTGTTTATCGAGTGTGTGATGTCCTGGTGGGGCAAAAAAAAAAAAAGGTAGAGATTGAACGAAGTTTTTCACCAGGAACTCAAATGAGTATCATTCATTTCGTACATTAGGGTCATATTTAGTCACTTTATAGTTAGTGCATTTGTGTGAATGCATGCTGTGTTATTCTTTATGTGCTGATGAAGGCTAATCGCCGCAACGTCCTTTGTTTTTTATTGTGATAGATTTTGTAAAGCTGACATAAACTATTTGTTCTTTCTTGCCACTTTTTTTCCTCTTCTCTAAAATTTCCTACCCTTTTAAAAACTTCACTAATAGAGAACATTGTTATCGCGACAGTCCGTCAAGATTTCAAAGGAGGAAAACTTCAAAAAAAAAAAAAAATTAATAAAAATAAAAGGAAATGTTTCTACACCTCTAGGGAGCCAGAGTGGTGTAGCGGCCAGACACTCACCTACGGATCTGAAGGTCGGGATTCACATATGAACGGCACTAGGGTTTGTTTTTTCCACAAATGATTTTGGCTCCCAGATAGACCCAGCCTAAAATGGATACTAGTTAAAGTCTCAGGAAGAAAGGGCGGCTAGCGTGATACCGACCAAATCGCTAACCAAGTGTTTATAAAATATACGTCTAGCCCTATAGGACTAAAAGTAAGTAAAGATTCATTACGCACAAGGCAAATGGGACAGCCATCCTGGTACCCATTTAGGCCGGGTCGACCTGCGACGCCCAATACCATACGAAAAATCCACGCAGCCAGCAGTGGGTTTCGATCGCAGGATTACGAGTCGGACTCGCAACGCCTAAGCCACGGACGGCGTAGAAAAGTGTCTTTTCCAAACATTGAGGTGTACTGTTCAAGCAACATACTGTTGAAGGTTAAAGGTTAGAGTCGACAGAATCGACTTCATTGCACCTCTTGTCTCAGCAGGACCAGTTAACGAATGTTTGTAGTTTATTTGTAATTGCCCTTAGTTGTTCTGCATGTTTCTGCATTTGCTACAACATTGACAAAACAGTGCAGATTGCGCCATTCCGTTGTTAAATAAACCACACATGGCCAAATTCATATGCTAGCAACAATCATATTGTAGAATGCATAATTATCGACAGGCAGATAGTTTGTTTCGTCAAGGATTACTGTCTGCAAGATTCATTCATTCAGTAGCATGTCCCTCGCTGCCATAACAACCCTCCGGAAAACCTTCCTATCCTGAGCAAGATGTCCTGCGTCTGATACACCCATCTGGAGATCATCTGCCACATCCTGAACCCATCTTCTCCTTGGCCTTCCTCTTCCTCTCTTCCCAGGCATATACCCCTCCATTATTGTTCTCTCTAGACTTCCATGACGTTTCAAGTGACCAAAATATTTCAATTTTCTTTGTTTTATTGTCTTTACTAGCCAACCCTCTTCAATATTCAGCTCTTGAAGTATGGATGCATTTGTTCTTTTTTTTACCCAAGATATTCTTAGAACCTGCAAGATTACCACGAGTAAAAGGATCAGGTGGCTCATGTCCCCACGATACACAGTTTCTGTTTCTGATCGCTCAGAAAATAGCTGGGCTGTTCCAAAGTCCATCCAAAAATGCCCAAAAGAGCATTCTCTCGTTTGAAGTCCGTTTGATGAAATTCATCGAACAATGCAGCCAGCATACGGTAACAAAACTGTGCCAAAGACCACAGTTAAGAGTGCGAACAATGTTTCGGAAAGGACTTGAGTTTACCATGACAGATCTTCCACAGCAGGGTCAAGCGAATGCTACTGAAACAAACAAACAAAAATAATTTTAAAAAAAACACACACACAATAAAAATTGACAAAATTGATGCAGAAATACAAATGAACTGTTGTTACGTTTACTAACGAAAACTTTTGTCGATTGTGACAATTCGTAAAAAACTTCGATATCGGAAAATATGTTTTACAGTGGGTACCACGGATGTTGATCGACCACCAAATGGAGGAACGCGTGAGATTAAGTTTGAAATGCTTCGTTACAGAGCAAATGATGACACCTTTCTTGTCCGCATAGTGGCAGACGATGAATCATGGTGTCACCACTTTGAGTCGAGCAGCAAAAGAAAGAGCATGCAATTGAAGCATACTGGATCACCAAAAACCAATGGCTTGTTATACAGGTTTTCGATGAAAAGCTTACTCTAAATCTATTTGTGTTTTTACCATGAACGGTTATTGTTGGCAGACTTTAAACGACCCGATGCCAACATTAACTCTACTGACTGCTTGGAAACACTAGACAAGATGCACAAAGTCATCACGAATAAATGCCCCGGTCTGGTTCCTCGCGGTGTACAGCACTCGCAGCGCAAACAGCCCAGTCGCGAGCACCTCTCGTCTTCCGCTCGATAGCTAACTCCTCATTCGTGGCCCGATTCTCGATAATTAGATACTTGACACCGATTCGCTTGACATTCGGCTAAGTCTGTCTTGACTACTTATCATACATTCGGCGTTGCGGGTGAGGTTTTGGCAGCCCGCTGTACGTGGTACGCATTAGTAGCAAACGATTGTCTAGTGAACTGTCGGGAAGGCACACTTGGTGTCCTTTTCAGGATACTCAACAAGTCTTGCTGACCCTTCAGGGATCTAGCTTTCAATAGCCGCCCGACCAGCCCAGCTTTTGCCAGTCACAGCCACATTAATCATGGCCCGCCAGAGAAATGAGCCAGCGCCGTGAAACCAAATAGACGCCGGCTAACCAGGAGGAAGCTCCTGTCATAGCACCAGCAGACGATGCCAGAACCGATCAGCGATCCTGAAGAGACACCAGCCTCGTTCACCCAGACGCCGCCAGCCCTGGATGTAGCCCCTATCGAGGCACCAGTGTATCTGGAAGTAGCCCCAGTCGTGGCGCAGGAACCCACCAACACCCGCCAACTCAGGCAGCAGCAGCAGCGACCGGGAGCCCACGTTACAGAAGTTCTGCAGTGCTCACGCTGTAACAAGACATGGCACACAGCCGCAGCCTGCCGCAGCAGCCCATCGTGCAGCTACTGTTCCAAGCCGCATGATTTTAGGGAATGCCCCTTGGCCAAGATGGACACTGACTTCAGAAAACCCAATGCCAGCCGGAGGTGCTCCAACTGCTCAGGAGCACACAGCGCGAGATACATGGGTTGCCCGTATTTAAAGGAGTTCAGGAGAGCTCTGATGACTTCCACCACCAGCAGAGTAACCACTCACCCAGCAGCAAAAAAGAGATACGAGGCACCCAACACAACCAGAAGTCAAGAAGAAGCAAGACTCGTCGCCACCACTGAAATAGCAAAACTCCGGAGCGAGCTAGCACTGATGAAAACCGAGATCGAGGCCCCCAAGAAAGAAAAAGCAGCGACCGACCGTAAACGAGCCGAGGTAAGAGATGAGATGACAACCCTTCGAGGCATCCTGCAAGAATTATTAGAAAACCAGAAACGACTGAAAGTGGAGGTGACTGACATAACACACTTCAAGACAAGCGCAATGGCCCTGCTAACTGAAACCAAGATGCAGAAGAAACAAAACGCAGTAGAGGAGACCAGACGCATAGAGCAGCACAATTCAATCGCCTCACTTTTATCAGAAGTCGACTCAATCAAGAAAACGCTAAAATCTACAGAAGAAAAATTAGACAAAACCAAGGAGAAAAACGCACAACTACGGATGGATTTGCTAGCAACCAACAAAGTAATGGAAACAAGAGAGAACGTAAGAAAGGAAGAAGCAAGTCAACAAGTCCAGTCAAGCAAAACAACGGAGAGCGAAGACGATAACAATCTAAAGCTGGAAGATATCAAGGAAGGAATGAACGACAATTCTGGAGTAATGTTTAAAAGAAGTCAGGTATCTCAAGGAAGCTACCCGACAACTACAACTAGACAGCACCAAGAACGACAACAAGAAAATAGCTACCCACCCACAAGGAAATGGAGCCCACGGAGCGAAGTAATCAGACACGCGTGTCAACCCACAAAAAAACATGAAACAAGAGAACCAATGAAAATTCACCCAGGCCGCCATGACAGCTGAGCAAGCCCGCCAACCAGCCCGGAAAAACCTCACAGCTCGCCAACTGACAAACATGATATCTTTTTGGCAAAATAAATACTTAAAATTTTAAAACTGTAAATGGTGGTCCAAAGGACGTTGTGTGGAAAAGGGCGCCACCCTACGAAATACGCCTGGCCAAATCAAAGGAAACAACGTAAACTGGAAACACTAAGTAAGACGAGGGAAGACATGCACAAGTAACAACAGGGTGGAAGACGAGCGGTATGATTCGGATGGAAACATCAAGCCCAGAAATGGCACAAACACTAGAATTCAGTCACGAAAGTAACGCAAATAACCCAGACCACAAATATAGGCGGAGACTGCTAGCAGTCTCGGCTAGCTAGCAGCAGTCAGAACGTGGTCTAGCTTTTCATTTTTTTTTTCTCAAAAGGAATTGGAATTGGAGACATCTACCGCCAAATTGACTCCCACCTTACCCGATCCAGGCCGCCCCAGGCTATGGTCTGCCCTTATTAGGGCGGACCGAGATCCCTTCCCTACTCACAGAAATCATCTTTAGAAGAAAACCTCAGACGTATTGAAACGCCGCAAATCAAAGGAAAGATAATTGGAAGCTAATTCCAAACAACTAAACACAGCCTTCGATATAACCAATGCTCAAACTAGGAGCCGGTTGAAAGAAGCACGAATCCTTTTTTTTTTTTTTAAATCAACACCAACACCAAGACCTGGCGGTGTAAACCTGTTTGACGATAATGCTCGCTCGCTAGTTGCAAAGATTGTGCAGGGAGCGTTAGCACGAAAGTTAGGACATTCTGCTACATCCAGCCTGTAATCTCGTTTTATAATAATTTGAATTTCATGTGTTCGTACTTCTAAACAACGAATTCGAGAAGACGCAATGAAGTCATTAAATATTTGGTTCAATGAGCAGCCACAATCCTTTTTGCCGACAGTATTCTTCGCCTAACTAAGCAAAATGACATAACTTGCCTGAATGCCCACGAGGACTGTTTCTGACCAGCCCAAGGTGCATAATTTATTCAAAATGAAAGCTTTGATTAAATCGTTCCACATCTGTTGATGTTTCTTTCACGCTTCTGTAATAAAGAAATCTGTAATTTTGGAAACGGGTTTCAAATAAATGCTTTCCATGGAAATCCTGCTAAACCTGATTGATTGCACCTTTCCGTCTTACCAGACTATAGTGTTATATTGCGCTCTGAGGAGGCATGAGACTCACAGCCCATGGCGAATCCTCTCCATAGAACAAAGCCTAGGCAGTATTGCAGAGACCATATGTTGCCCATGCATAATGATCCCTCCATCGACCATCCTTGTTTACTCCGAAGGAAAGGTAAAACCAGTACATTAGGTACAAGGCAAGCTGCAGAAGCTGCCGGATCAGAAGAGCAGTGCTCTATCTGTCCGCATTTCGTAGCTTCCCCCCTAGACCAGCTGCCAGCCAAGGCGAAGGGCCTGGTCTGCCCTGCCATAAAATAAAGTTTTCAGGTTGCAATTCCTCTTATTAGGATGAGGGTTGTATCCTCCTCAATGCGTTCCTCCGCATGAAGCCGTTAGCACAATTTAAGATGTTAGGTTAGTATACGCCGCCCAACAGAAGTTACAATAGCAGTTCGACCGGGGATCTCCGACGGCTACAGAATAACCAAAAGTCCGCACCGGACAGGAATAGTTGATTCAGTTTCTGGCCGCATTGAATCAGTATGGGCTCTGCAAAAGGAAAAAAAAAAAACATGGTTGTGTGTGTGTGTTTTAAATCCTGTTTGTGTATCTCTATGTGACTAAAATTTAATAACCACAAATATTATAAAGACAGCTTGCGGATTATGTTATTTGCTCTTGAAAAAGTAGGGGCAGGAGCCAGGCGGGGTAGCTCCTGTTTTGTACGTGAGTTTCGAAAACTCTTAAAGCAAACCTGAACCGCGACAAACAATTTAAAAAATGCAAACATTTGTGAATTAAATGCTAAAATGTTCAGCCTTGTGTGTGAACTTCGATTTTGTGAGCACAATTCAAAGGTTGGCATGTTTGTAGAGTATTTAATTTCTTTCCTCCCAGGATTCCAGAAGCTTATGCATTGTTTCTTGTTTTTGATTCGAATGATGTGGAGTTGTCAGCTGTTGGTAGTCCAGTAGCCCATGTACTAGTTTGTGAGCTGCGGACGTCAGTCTAATCACATGCGATTAAGGTCTGACTTTTATAGCTTATGTGAGCTATTTGTACAGTGCAACCAGCTGTGAGCCTTTCATAACTGTCACAGCAAGACAGCCATAGCGATACAAAAAACGCCTGCACTTTTAATGCATCAATGAGAATTTTAAAATGTGACGGCTTATTTTTTAAACAAAAATGATATTTTAGGGCGTAATAATAAAAGTTTTTTGCACTTAATGTGGGGGACTCATCTTCATAATTGTGCGTTGGTGGGATGGGAAAAAAGATCAGAGGCTTTAAATTCTTCTTCTATGAACAATTGGTGTCGTGTGGTTAGTTGGCTTATTCCCCTTGTGGGTTCCAGAGAGCCGTTGTGGGGAAATCCAGAGTAGACCCACTGTTTGCCCAAAGGCATGTCGTAGGAGTCGACTCATTGGGAGCTTCCTTTATTGACGGATCTGCCTGAGTGGCAAGGAACCAACAGTCTGCCTGCAAATGAGTCAGACCTATGAAACGGATGTACACGCAACACTCAGTCTCTGGATCAGGACTAGAGTCCAAAAGTGGACGAACAACCAGAACCTTCTGCCGCAGTTTACAGTCGATTAACGCGAAGAAAAAGGAGACGTTGGCTAATTTGATAACACAGTCTATAGGTGAACCTGAAATTGATTTTAAGTCAAGACATGTTTGACGAAATAGAAAAACCGTGTATTCGTTACTCAAAGACTTCCTAACTGTATGATAGGTAATCCTTTTATACTGGTGTATACCCCTTGGTCCAAATGGACTGGCATCCACAAAGTTGCTCCTTGAGTAACTGAGAGGTCAGCCATTCAGTTTGTTATCATAGAGAAAGAAACATACCCTACACAGACAAGAACCAACTTCGATCATCAGTTCTCCTCAGGGTCACATGACTGAGAGTTAAACACTTTGGCTGTATCTGGTGTGGCCGTATGGATGTCATATTCATAACTTCTTAAGAGATTGAACTTTATTTGGGATTTACCCTATTTCTTTGCCATCCAGGTTACGACTATTGTCCTCGCAGAAGTGGTCAAACATTCAAAAGTCACCCCGAAGCAAAAAGATAAAGGCGGAAATCGGCACAGTGATATTTTATAATCCTCACACGCATGCCTAACAAACAAGGTACGCCGGGTTACTATTTAGTTGTCAAAGGACAGTTCGGTTACGGGATGAATAGATGTGATGATAGTGAAACATCACGTATGAACCAGTTGACCCTCAGTCAAACTCGGAGCGAGATTGGGCAGTTCCACTACGGAATAAGCGGTGTCGTCTGAGTTGGGTTAAGCCCAACGCTCGATGAGTAACACGAGGTATAGTGTGTCAGAGATGAACGCTGGAGAGGGACAAAAGGCTTGGAAAAGGTTGTTCGGGGTGGGAAAAGGGGGGGGGGGGGTCGTGTGAAGATCACTTGGACTAGCGTTTATGGGACTGCGACTGTAAAGTATTTTCTATTAGAGACAGTTAGCGTAGTTTTGTATTAGTGACGACTAGCAATAATAGTATTTGTGGTTAGTCTTTAGATATGTCGTGTTTCCATACGGTGTTCTAACAAGATTTTTTATCTGTAATGTTTCTTGCGTAGTAGTAGTTTTCACACAGAATCTGTTAAGCAGGTAGTTAATGTTGACATGTATTGTTGGTGGCGTTACCACTGCCCACTCATACTTAGATCACTCACATTATGCGTACCGCTGATTCTCGAGGGGCGAGGACGGCAGCTTAGCGGTGAACGACGGTGTAGTTAAATCGAGTCCTTGGGGTATCCATGGGAACGGCTCAGGATGGATTAGTGAATATAAAAATACCGCCACCGGCGTTTATGATCAAGGAACGTCCATTTCGTTGAGTTTTGCTTTAGGTTTAAATGCTTTTTGTACATTAAAGATTATGTGTGTACTCCGTGGGATGTGTTTTAAGTGTGTTCTAGGGTAGTTAAGTCTGTTAGCTGGCCTACCTAACGAGCCAGAGTAAGTAGATAATAAAGTATGTCTGTGACATAGTGTGGCTGTTCTTTTTAAATTCCATGCCGTATGGCGTTGGTAGTCACGTCTGTCCACAACCTTCCGTCTTGTGTACTTTCAATCTATCTATCTATCTTCTTTTACCCCACCAGGACATCACACAAGTGATAAACACCCGATGACACAAAGTGCCACCCTGTAGATGAGTATCACCCGTGGAGAGGTCCCAGAAACCGCGTTCAGCCATTAGACCATTTTTATAGCTGTGTTCTATTGCGGCCTCTGGCAAGAGCCAGAGTAGGGCTTCAAATAACGAATAACGAAAAATTGCATCTCACAAGCAGATGACTAGGTTATATGCACCACCTCATGTGGTGTAATTGTACCTTAATCAACTCTGACACAAATAATCCCCCATGAAATGAATTCAAAATGTCCAGCAACTGTTCTCTCGGTCTCCCTCTGCCTCCCCTCCAGCTTTCCTACTGTCACGATGTACTACAGTTTTCATCTTCTCATCACATGATCAAAGAATGTAGATTGCCGCTTTCTGACGGGGCAGTCAGTTCGCTTCTTTTAGTCGTTGCATGTGCCATAATTATAATAATTACGGAGACGCTTTAGCGCAGTCGATAGGAGTCTCGTTTCAAATCCAGCTGCGACTCGCTGCAGTCCACGGCCGGTGTTCGAAACCGGACGGTTCCTGGTGCTCACCCAGCATCTAGGAAATGGGTACCAGAGTTAACACTCTGGGGTAAAGGGAAGAACTTCGCTGTAGCTACGGAGTTGCGTGCGGACGGCGACACAGGTGGACAGTTTCTTATCAGCTGTCCGTACTGGTGGCAGAGCACTTATGGTTTATAACTGTGTGCAGTGATGCAGGCTCACATCTCCCGACTTTACCTTTACTTTTATAAGTTCTAATGATTTCTGCGGCTAACCAGAATGACATTATGGAGGCGGTTGTTGTAGTCTTCAGATAAAGGAGGAAGGCAGACAGAGTTAGTTAGTTGTACCCCACCAGGACATCACACAGAGCGATAAACACCCGGTGACACAAAGTACCACCATTCGGATGAGGATCACCCGTGAAGAGATCCAAGAAACCCCGTTCAACCGTTAGGTTGTATTAGGGTCCTCGGCAAAAATAAGGGTGGGGCTTCTAAATAACGAAAAATGCATCCCATAAGGGGACAGGGATTTAAAGCAGACATAAAACTGCACTTTAGTATAGTGCGGCAACCGCTGGGGTGTAGCTACGTCCTTGGTTTTGGTTCAAATCTTGACTTTTTAAAGAAAAGACATTGTCTGCCAGGTCGACTCAGTCCTAAATGGGTACCAGGTAAAGTCATGGGAAGTAAAGGCCACCAGCATGATGTTGACCGAAATTTTAGGTATATGCCCAATTCGCCCGAAAGCATGGACAATGGTCCTTCAATTTCAAGAATCGACATCATAGCCCACCGGGCATAGCTACAGAGTCTCGGTCTCCAGCAGCAAATGTCTTAAAGTCTTGGTAGATGCTGACCGCTTCAATAGTTAACTAATTATTTCCATGTCATGCTTTTTCTCTCATACGTTCTTTCTTACCAGATCAGCTGCTTTACCACGTTCACACATTCTTTTACATGTTATTTAATCTAACCTCGTGTCTTCTATTCAGTATTCGTTTCTAAATGGTCTTCAGAATACCTCCTTTATCCCTTACGAGGGTCCTGTAGCTATCGCTTTTGTAGCTCAGAAATCCTCTCATTACCTCGCACTTGTGCATTTTTTGGGACAGTATACTCAAGTCGGTGTCTGTGGCTAAGGCGTTGCGAACGCGTTTCGTAATGCTGAGGTGCCGGGTTCGATCCAGGCTCCGGATAGTTTGTCTTGCGTTGGTCTAGAGGGCTGACTGTTTAGTTATTAATGACAAACCTATTATCATTATGTAGCCAGTTTTTTTTCAGAACGTCGCTCTCATCACGGTTTGCCTGAAAGAAACTCGATCTCTCGCCAGCTTTCCCGCCTCATGTACTTTCATACTCAAGGAGCGACTTATATCCTGTGTCCATCTTCGTGTCGGTCGGCCCTTGCCCTTCCTCCCTGGTACCATGCCTTCTACTATATTTTTTCCCAATCCGAGACAGGATGCAGTTAATTAGCCGATCTTCCTTGATGTTAAGATCTTTTAAGATGTCATTATTTCTCCTCTTCTTTGTTCAAGATATTTTGAGAATCTTTCTATAGCGTTTCAGCTCTTTCTTAATTAAGGACTGGGAGATAGTCCACGACTCACATCCGTAAGTTACTACAGGCAAACTACTGAACGTAAAATGTGCCTAGAACAACAAGGAATAAAAAAAAAAAAATTGCTGTAACGTCCTGTAAAGGATCTGCAACAAAATATACTTAAGTAATAAAATCATATTTAAAAAAAAAAAAAACTTTTTTCAGCAAGGAGAGAAACAAAAAAGGGAGAGGGGGTGTGGGGTGATTGGCGGAGGGAGGGGGGAGCGAGAAAGATTGAGAGAGAAAAAGAGAGAGAAAGAGAGAAAAAGAGAGAGAGAGAGAGAGAGAGAGAGAGAGAGAGAAAGAGAGAGAAAGAAAGAGAAAGAGAGAGAGAGAGAGAGAAAAGGGGGGTGGGGTGGTTGGGGGGGGGGGGCAGCGAGAAAGATTGAGAGAGATAGAGAGAGAGAGAGAGAGAGAGAGAGAGAGATAGAGAGAGATAGAGAGAGAGAGAGAGAGAGAGAAGGGGGGGGGGGGGGGAGGATATTGTCAATATGTCCACATCTCAGAATTGTAACAATAACTGACAACAAAATTAGCAAGTGCACTCATGTTTAGGAATGTTTTAGGGCACCCCAAATTGTCTTCTAATGTTTATTTCAATGGTTCTTAAGTTTTTTCCCTTCTATACCCCCACCCCCCCCCCCCCCCCCCCCTTTTTCTAGTTTTTTAGCCTGAAATTAGGAGAACAAATTTAAACATGTCCGCATATACAACAGCACGGAATGTGTTTAAAATAATTATTAATTTAGTGGTTGGCCGTTGCGACTCAACGGTTGGCTCTGGAATAACCCAACCTCCCTCCCCTCCCCTCTTCTACCGCCAGTTTTAAACTTAGAAGGTCTGGGAAAACGTATCGTCTGATACATGGAAAAGTACGGAAGTTTCCAGTTGTGCGGTTTGATTCCACTTGGAGACCACTTGGCTGCAGACTTTTGTGAGTCGATTCCGACAATGGTATCCAGTGCCGACCGTTTATTCGCATTAGCCAACCACTAAAAGGGCCTTGTAAAACCACGAACCGGAAACTTATCCTGGGGCTGATTTGTAACGTTGTCTACAGCAGTGTTTCTCAACCTGTTTACACATACGGCCCACCAAAACGGTGGACAATTGTTCGTGGCCCACCTAACAGCTAACTAAACACAGAAATACAAGCAAATAGAAACAGCAATTTATTGGTTAAATTCGGTGTTATGACATTACGATATCCGGAGAATTTGACATCTGCTGCTAGAGCTTATGTGTATGTCTCATATACGTGGTTGGGGCATTAATTTTGATAGATGAAAGGCTGCAATATCATTAATTATATTTTTCTGTTTCCGTTTATATACGAACATGGCTGATAAAGTCTGTTCACTTATATAGGAAGTGAAACAGATGACCAACAATCTAATACCCCATATAACTCAGAGCTGAATATTCTTTTTTTTTTTTCGATTGATTTTTAAAACTCAGAACATGATCGAATGTTATGTGTGGACACGAGACTGACATCACAAGACAACTAGATCAGCTTTTCCTTTTTTCATCTTAATCAAAGTTTTCAGCTAACGCCTTTAAAGGATAAATTTGTTGAAAATCACTTGTACCTGTTTGATTCTCATCCTTGAGGTGGCAATCCTGCAGACTAATCCTGGAAGAACAAAGAAAAACTGTACCCCGTTACATGATTAGGCAGACATTTGTGGCGACACATCTGGAATGGCCGTGGCATGCCAGTGGACCGATACCCAAGTTTGAAGACCAGTTGTTTAAAGCAGCGATTCTCAACCTATAGGTTGCGACCCTTTTTTCGTTCGAACGACCATTTTACATGGTTCGCAAAAGACCATCGCAAAACATATATTCATTGAGGTTATGAAGTAGGAACGGGAAAAAAAATTGTATGGTTTGGGGGTCGCCGCAACATTAAGAGCTGTATTAAAGGGTCGCGGCATTAGAAAGGTTGAGAACCACTGGTCTTAAGCATTCATAACTAGCAGTGTCATTAATAGGGAGTTCCCTGTGTGGGTTCCGGGGCCCTACTATAGGGAAAAACAAGAATAGACCCACTGCCTACCCAAAAGCATGTCGTAAGAGTCGACTAATTAAAAGCCTTTCTTCGAAGTCGGAGTGCATCTGCCTGAGAGGCAAGGAACCAACAATCTGCATACAGATCTGTCAAACGGATGCACACGCAACACTCAGGTTCTAGAACAGGACTGCTGTCCAAAAGTGGACAAACAACCAGAACTTTCCGATGGAGTTTACAGCCGGTGAACGAGAAGAAGAAGGAGAAGAAGAAGAAGAAGAAATAATAAGGACTATATTTTCTTTTACGACACTTTGTCTTTTATATTCTCTTTTTGTTTGTACTCCTAAGCATAGTCGATTTCTTGTGGCCTCTCTTGATTGGTCCCCGTAACATACAGCACTATTCATCAGTATAATTAGTGTGTCAGTATGTCTTCATTCGTGTTCCGGAAGTAAACGAAAATGATAATCCTCTGTTGATTCGCTTGTCCTCCCACACAGACAATAATTTCACGGAACGCTGCTGTACTATTACTGGCCGACCAAATTTAGACCGCAAGTTACTTTACGATGGGCCAATACCCCAAAAACCGCGTGAGTGACCACTCTATTAATCGATTTCTACACAGGAGTGGTCTCAAGGTCTAGAACAGGGCTGTCAACCTTGCTAATGCCGCAACGCTGTAATACATTTTCTCTTATGTTGTGGCGACACACGGACAATTATTTTCCTTCATAACTTCAATGAATATGTGTTTCCGATTATCTTAGGCGACCCTTGTAAAAGGGTTGTTTGACCCCCAAAAAGGGTCGACACCCGCAGGTTTAGAACCGCAGGTCTAGACGTTTCTGAGCTTTTATTGACTGCTTATTGCCAGACTATCGCCTGCCACCAGGCATCCCAGGTCTCAGGACTAACTTGATTTGTATTCCGTTGTGATTTAATTAATCATTCAATCAGGTGCTGTCTGCACAATATCGTTTCCCTGCAATGTCTCTCTAACATTTTGTCTTTTCTTCTGGTTGAACACTCTCCGCAATTGTTATGTTTCTATCCCTTGATGCCGTCCTCTCGATTGTTTCCATGTCTGGCATTTTCTTGTCTGTTTTTAATCGTTATCCTCAGTTTTGTTTTACAAGAGCATTTGTCTTTTATGCGACCCAAATATTTCAACTTAAAAAAAAAATCCTTAGGAAACTATTGTTTGTTTGTTTTAGTATCTAGAAGCCATGAGTTGTTAACCCTTAGGTCCGGTATTATGGATATCGCAACCTTTCGGCCTTGATTCCATTGTAAATACGGTATATCTGGGAGAAAATGTGGCTTTCCTGCCCACCCCCGGGATTGAACCGGGACCACAAGGAGTTCATCGCCCGGTCTCCGCGCAATCCGGTTTAGCCAACTACACTAGAGAGCCGGGCTAGGAAACTATCAATCAGCTTTCCTGAATATATCATTGACGTCTATAACAATAAAGAAGTACGCGGTGCGCGCCCACGGTTCTTGACAGTAATCGTTAAGTGCATGGTGGGAAAAAAACCTGCTTCTATGCAACCATGGTCATCATGAAGCAAAGAAATACGTAATGAGGGAATATGTGTTCCTGGCATTCTCATAATTTCTTTATATATATATATATATATATATATATATATATATATATATATATATATATATATATATATATATATATATATATATATATATGTATATTAAAAAGCATCTTTGGCATTTCCATACAACCTCTAACCAATCCGCTAACCGCCCATGATTCACTTCCATGACTCATAATTAGCTCACTATACATAATAATTATCTTGATGACTTCCTTGTCCTAGGTGAACACAGGCACATTATCAATAACACGATGTAGTACATGGTAAAAAAAAGCTGTATAAAGTCAATACCACGTGAATACTGGAGTCCATTCGTCCTCGCGCTTTCCTAGTCTGAAACTTCGGCGGGCTGTTGAACATGTAGTCGCTAAGCGGTCCCCTCACTACTAGTCTGTCATTCAGTATCATCACCTGCAGTCGTCCCAAAGCCACATAGACTCGTAACAATATTTTATCAATACCGTTGTAAAGTACATTACTAATATGGGTTTAGAGTACATTATAAGAACGGTTAGAAGGCTGCGCTTTTAAACGGGAGACCCAGGTTCGAACCCTCGGTATAGATGGTTTTTTTCTTCAAGGGAGTAGGGGAGGGGGACGGGCAAAATAAAATTCTCACATGCACAGTCGTAGCGACA
The DNA here is from genome assembly GCA_905116865.2 of Candidula unifasciata. NCBI lineage: Eukaryota > Metazoa > Mollusca > Gastropoda > Stylommatophora > Geomitridae > Candidula > Candidula unifasciata. The sequence goes on along the minus strand of CAJHNH020006146.1, from coordinate 263,559 downwards.
GCACTAGCCATATGGCCGTAAATTGTCAGGCTCAAAGACCCCCCCCCCCCCCCTCATCACCGTTCTGTCCGGGTCACCGTGGTGTTTGACCTGGCTAATATTTCTCAGCTTTAGGGACAGGGTGACAATCACCGTAGCGTTTGACCTGGCTAACATTTCTCAGCTTTAGGGACAGGGTAACAGCCACCGTGGTGTTTGACCTAGCTAACATTTCTCAGCTGTAGGGACAGGGTGACAGTCACCGTGTTGTTTGACCTCGCTAACATTTCTCAACTTTAGGGACAGGGTGACAGCCACCGTGGTGTTTGACCTAGCTAACATTTCTCAACTTTAGGGACAGGGTGACAGTCACCGTGGTGTTTGACTCGGCTAACATTTCTCAGCTTTAGGGACAGGGTGACAGTCACCGTGGTGTTTGACTTTGCTAACATGTCTCTGCTTTAGGGACAGCGTGACAGTCACCGTGGTGTTTGACCTGGTTAACATTTATCAGCTTTGGGGACAGGGTGAGAGCCACCGTGGTGTTTGACCTAGCTAAAAGTTCTCAGCTTTGGGGACAGGGTGAGAGCCACCGTGGTGTTTGACCTAGCTAACATTTCTCAGCTTTGGGGACAGGGTGAGAGCCATCGTGGTGTTTGATCTAGCTAACATGTCTCAGCTTTAGGGACAGGGTGACAGTCACCGTGGTGTGTGACCTAGCTAACATTTCTCAGCTTTAGGGACAGGGTGACAGTCACCGTGGCGTTTGACCTAGCTAACATTTATCAGCTTTGGGGACAGGGTGACAGTCACCGTGGTGTTTGACCTAGCTAACATTTCTCAGCTTTGGGGACAGGGTGACAGTCACCGTGGTGTTTGACCTAGCTAACATGTCTCAGCTTTAGGGACAGGGTGACAGTCACCGTGGTGTTTGACTTGGCTAACATTTCTCAGCTTTAGGGACAGGGTGACAGTCACCGTGGTATTTGACCTAGCTAACATGTCTCAGCTGCCTACCCAAAAGCATGTCGTAAGAGTCGACTAATTAGAAGCTTTCTTCGAAGTCGGAGTGCATCTGCCTGAGAGGCAAATAACCAACAGTCTGCATACAGATCTGTCAAACGGATGCACACGCAACACTCAGGTTCTAGAACAGGACTGCTGTCCAAAAGTGGACAAACAACCAGAACCTTCCGCTGGAGTTTACAGCCGGTGAACGAGAAGAAGAAGGAGAAGAAGAAGAAGAAGAAGAATTAATAAGAACTATATTTTCTTTTACGACACTTTGTCTTTTATATTCTCTTTTTGTTTGTACTCCTGAGCATAGTCGATTTCTTGTGGCCTCTCTTGATTGGTCCCCGTAACATACAGCACTATTCATCAGAATAATTAGTGTGTCAGTATGTCTTCATTCGTGTTCCGGAAGTAAACGAAAATGATAATCCTCTGTTGATTCGCTTGTCCTCCCACACAGACAATAATTTCACGGAACGCTGCTGTACTATTACTGGCCGACCAAATTTAGACCGCAAGTTACTTTACGATGGGCCAATACCCCAAAAACCGCGTGAGTGACCACTCTATTAATCGATTTCTACACAGGAGTGGTCTCAAGGTCTAGACCAGTGGCTCTCAACTTTGCTAATGCCGCGACCGTTTAATACATTTCCCCTTATGTTGTGGCGACACACGGACAATTATTTTACTTCATAACTTCAATGAATATGTGTTTCCGATTATCTTAGGCGACCCTTGTAAAAGGGTTGTTTGACCCCCAAAAAGGGTCGACACCCGCAGGTTTAGAACCGCAGGTCTAGACGTTTCTGAGCTTTTATTGACTGCTTATTGCCAGACTATCGCCTGCCACCAGGCATCCCAGGTCTCAGGACTAACTTGATTTGTATTCCGTTGTGATTTAATTAATCATTCAATCAGTTGCTGTCTGCACAATATCGTTTCCCTGCAATGTCTCTCTAACATTTTGTCTTTTCTTCTGGTTGAACACTCTCCGCAATTGTTATGTTTCTATCCCTTGATGCCGTCCTCTCGATTGTTTTCATGTCTGGCATTTTCTTGTCTGTTTTTAATCGTTATCCTCAGTTTTGTTTTACAAGAGCATTTGTCTTTTATGCGACCCAAATATTTCAACTTAAAAAAAAATCCTTAGGAAACTATTGTTTGTTTGTTTTAGTATCTAGAAGCCATGAGTTGTTAACCCTTAGGCCCGGTATTATGGATATCGCAACCTTTCGGCCTTGATTCCATTGTAAATACGGTATATCTGGGAGAAAATGTGGCTTTCCTGCCCACCCCCGGGATTGAACCGGGACCACAAGGAGTTCATTGCCCGGTCTCCGCGCAATCCGGTTTAGCCAACTACACTAGAAAGCCGGGCTAGGAAACTATCAATCAGCTTTCCTGAATATATCATTGACGTCTATAACAATAAAGAAGTTCGCGGTGCGCGCCCACGCATCTTGACAGTAATCGTTAAGTGCATGGTGGGAAAAAAACCTGCTTCTATGCAACCATGGTCATCATGAAGCAAAGAAATACGTAATGAGGGAATATGTGTTCCTGGCATTCTCATAATTTCTTTATATATATATATATATATATATATATATATATATATATATATATATATATATATATATATATATATATATATATGTGTATATTAAAAAGCATCTTTGGCATTTCCATACAATCTCTCACCAATCCGCTAACCGTCCATGATTCACTTCCATGACTCATAATTAGCTCACTATACATAATAATTATCTTGATGACTTCCTTGTCCTAGGTGAACACAGGCACATTATCAATAACACTATGTAGTACATGGTAAAAAAAAGTAGTATAAAGTCAATACCCCGTGAATACTAGAGTCCATTCGTTCTCGCGCTTTCCTAGTCTGAAACTTCGGCGGGCTGTTGAACATGTAGTCGCTAAGCGGTCCCCTCACTACTAGTCTGTCATTCAGTATCATCACCTGCAGTCGTCCCAAAGCCACATAGACTCGTAACAATATTTTATCAATACCGTTGTAAAGTACATTACTAATATGGGTTTAGAGTACATTATAAGAACGGTTAGAAGGCTGCGCTTTTAAACGGGAGACCCAGGTTCGAACCCTCGGTATAGCTGGTTTTTTTCTTCAAGGGAGTAGGGGAGGGGGACGGGCAAAATAAAATTCTCACATGCACAGTCGTAGCGACAGCACTAGCCATATGGCCGTAAATTGTCAGGCTCAAAGACCCCCCCCCCCCCCCCCCCCCCCCCCTCATCACCGTTCTGTCCGGGTCACCGTGGTGTTTGACCTGGCTAATATTTCTCAGCTTTAGGGACAGGGTGACAATCACCGTGGCGTTTGACTTGGCTAACATTTCTCAGCTTTAGGGACAGGGTGACAGCCACCGTGGTGTTTGACCTAGCTAACATTTCTCAGCTGTAGGGACAGGGTGACAGTCACCGTGTTGTTTGACCTCGCTAACATTTCTCAACTTTAGGGACAGGGTGACAGCCACCGTGGTGTTTGACCTAGCTAACATTTCTCAACTTTAGGGACAGGGTGACAGTCACCGTGGTGTTTGACTCGGCTAACATTTCTCAGCTTTAGGGACAGGGTGACAGTCACCGTGGTGTTTGACTTTGCTAACATGTCTCTGCTTTAGGAACAGCGTGACAGTCACCGTGGTGTTTGACCTGGTTAACATTTATCAGCTTTGGGGACAGGGTGAGAGCCACCGTGGTGTTTGACCTAGCTAACATTTCTCAGCTTTGGGGACAGGGTGAGAGCCATCGTGGTGTTTGATCTAGCTAACATTTATCAGCTTTAGGGGGTGACAGGGTGTGTGAGAGCTTTGGGGACAGGGTGACAGTCACCGTGGTGTTTGACCTAGCTAACATGTCTCAGCTTTAGGGACACGGTGAAGTCACCGTTCTCTAGCTTTGGGACAGGGTGAGAGCCACCATGGTGTTTGACCTAGCTAGGGACATGTCTCAGCGTTTGGGGACAGGGTTTGACAGGGGTGAGCCATCGTGGTGTTTGACCTAGCTAACATGTCTCAGCTTTAGGGACAGGGTGACAGTCACCGTGGTGTGTGACCTAGCTAACATTTCTCAGCTTTAGGGACAGGGTGACAGTCACCGTGGCGTTTGACCTAGCTAACATTTATCAGCTTTGGGGACAGGGTGACAGTCACCGTGGTGTTTGACCTAGCTAACATTTCTCAGCTTTGGGGACAGGGTGACAGTCACCGTGGTGTTTGACCTAGCTAACATGTCTCAGCTTTAGGGACACGGTGACAGTCACCGTGGTGTTTGACTTGGCTAACATTTCTCAGCTTTAGGGACAGGGTGACAGTCACCGTGGTATTTGACCTAGCTAACATGTCTCAGCTTTGGGGACAGGGTGACAGTCACCGTGGTGTGTGACCTAGCTAACATTTCTCAGCTTTCGGGACAGGGTGACAGTCACCGTGGTGTGTGACCTAGCTAACATTTCTCAGCTTTAGGGACAGAGTGACAGCCACCGTGGTGTGGAGGCTAGACGTTGGTCTGCCCATCCAAAGTGTGTAGATTCCTTTCTAAAAAAAAGCAGGACTTTTTATTTTTGGAAAGGTGACCTCGGCTCCCAGCTCGACTCAACTTTAAATGGGTACCAGGTAAAGACATAGGAAGTAAATACGACCGGCGTGATGTTGACCATATTACACACCGAGTGCCGATTGGTCTATAAAATATAAGTCTAACCCTAAATGACAAATACGCATGAAGGTGTGGAAAAGGGTCCTGTGCTGTTACTTTACTTTAGGAACAGGATGTTGTTTACTAGCCTGCCGTTGTTGACCAGGCTAGAATGAGGGCCAACGCCAGGGCCAGTTCTAGCATCGTCCCCATTCGTTTCCTCAAGGCTGGGCAGGTTCAAAAAGGTAAGGTCAACCGAAACGCATTCGCTCCATCTGTGCTAGACTCTGCGTTACTGGCGGTTGATCTGCCAGGCCATGAACGGTACCCCAAGTTAATCCGGAAGACCGGTCTGCGACCTGACATAGTCCTCACTCTGCGCAAAAACGGCAGCTCCTCCTGATAGAGTTGACCGTCCCGTATGAGTCGCGTATGGTTGAAAATCACCCGTATAAGCTCGAGAAATACAGTGATTTAGCAGCCGGTCTGAGGAGAAACGAGGCGTACATGGTACGGGTATTTGCCGTCGAAGTGGGAGCGAGAGGCCTCGTTTCCACTTCGCTCTACAATGTGGTTAAAGAACTAGGATTGCGCGGTAATGAACGGAAACGTACACTTAAAAAACTGGGAGAGGTAACCGAAAGGGCCTCTAGCTGGCTTTGGACGCAACGCAACAACGTAGGGGACGGGCCTCGGTGAGCTGGTCCGGGTGTCTAGTGGAAAAGGGTTTCTCACCCCTTGAAAGTCCATCGTGTCCGAATTGTCTGCCAGTGTTCCTCTGCCACCTGCTAACAAAAGTCCAACATGTGTCCGGTAAACCAAACGTAAGCTTGTCGCTCGGTCGTCCAGGCACGCTGACTGTTCTAATTAGGCTGCCGCAACGACTTCTTATCTCACAGTACCTTCTGCGAAACCACCAAGTCGTCTTGTCCCTATCCGAAAGGAAAACACCATCCGGTAATCTCGTGCAGCAGGGTACCAGTCCTGAGCTTCATGAACTCTGGTGGGCCCACCTCCGAAAGCGTCTAGGAATCGTGGGCCGAAACGCTCGTTGACGAGGATAACTTCTACTGACGACTGGTAGATCCCTGCTGTACTTGCTCCCTGTGAGTTTATTTCTATAGGAACAGGATGTTGTTTACTAGTTCTGTTCACATCACGCAGAGCGTCGGTGTGTTTCTTCTTTTTTTTGTCCACTGTATTCTACGTATTTTTCTGTAAAATTTCAGTTTGTGTGTATGCGTATATAATGTTCTCTATGGTACATTTTTAAATAACACGTTACATGATAAATCGCCCAGTGTAGTATGTTATAAATAACTCTGAAACTAGACAGCTCAGAATGTTTTCGAAGAGAAAGACCCGTTTACCTTCCTGCCATTTGCGAACATAATCACAAACTTTGATCCTCTGAAGATGTTTTTTTTTCTTTTCCCCCTGGTCGTTTTTGCTAGAAGAAAAATATATGATGTCAGTTTTGATGACCGGAGATAAGAAAATAAGAAATGAACAAACCGCTGTCGGATGCTCAGTGTTTCATGTGACAATTTTCTCGCAGCTTGAAATTAGAAGACATGCCTGCCGAATTTCATAAATATTGCAAGCAGTCATAGACATGTGCAGACCGACCATGTAAAAAAAAATATGTGAAACAAAAGTTGTAAACATAACTGTTCCGTTTTGTAATATTCTTTTTGTTGCAGCGCCAGGTGCAGTCGTTAACATTATGTCGCCTAGGATTTGACAGTCTTAAAACCCCTCACCCTTAACCTTAAATATAGCAAATTATGGCTTATTATTAATTACAATGTACAGTATATTATAAAGAACACTGTATAGTAAATTATAACTTAACATCCTAAAGTATATTATTTTTTATAATGTATTACTATACAGTATCATTGTATTGTACTTTATAAAAATTACTGTATTGAACGTCATAAATATCACTGTATTGTATATTATACATATCATTGTATTGTACATTATTAAAGATAGTGATGTCGACAATATTCCGCAACTCTTCCTCACGTTAACCAACGCATCGCGCAAGCCGCTCTTTAACTTCTCGTCCTTTTTAGGATGAAAATTTTCGTTATTTGAAGCCCTACTCTGGCTTTTGCCAGGGTCCGCAGTATAGCCTGGCCATAAATATGGCCTAAAGGCTGAACGCGGTTTCTGGGACCTCTCCACGGTGATCCTCACCCGCATGGAGGCACATTGTGTCATCGGGTGTTTATAGCTTGTGTGATGTCCTGGTGGGATAGAAAGTCAGTCAGTCAGTCACTCTTTCATCATTTCCCTTTCTGCTTGATTGGCACTTTTGTAGACAATAGTGTTATATTTCGCTATTAGGATGCATGGCGATGGCGAGTGTGACTAGCAAGACCCGCCAGTGTTAAAAAAAGTATCCCACAATTATAACATGGGATTTCAAGACCGTTTTTGTCAATATTTGTGTTTAGTCTGTTTCATCTCAGACGCTCAGCTCTCAACTTTTCTGCAATAATATCTTCCTTCATTCGCATTCCTTTCCCGATCTGCTCCTCCACACAACCATGGCATTTTGTTCCCAAGAGTTCACTTCATTACCTGTATCATTTATTCATTTCCCTTTCTATTAACTGATGTATTTTACCTATTTTCGCAACTTCATGCACTGACTGATTCAAGTTCTCCAGACACCATACGCACACAAACTCCACTGTGGGTGGGTATTAACACATTGTGAGAACCATTGTAAGAAGAGAAAAAACGTATTTTTAAAATTCATAAATTATTACACTCATTACGAGTTTAGTGGAATGAAAACTTCAAAGCGAAAATATACTTCCAGATGCGGAAAATATCTGGTCTGGCAATATACATCCAGTGACCAAGAAATTCCCAGGGTAACGACCAACTTCCTAGCCTGATTCTAATGCCAGATAAACCGGATCAGTCGTCTAGATTATGAAGACATTTCTAGTAGAAATACTGTTAATTTAGTAGGTTACACAAAAGTTCAGGCCCCTAAGGAGGGAAAAATGTTAACGGTTTAATTAAACAGCAGTAATGATGCCACATTTACTGGATCAGTCTTTCTTCAAGATTGCATCAGAACTAAATCTAAATCATGACCTCGAGTCTGTGGCAAATTGCTTCGTTAGAGGACTACAAATGTTCGACGGTTTTACCCTAAAGCAGTGGATCCCAGTTAGCTTCAATCTGCTTTCACCTCTTATCTGGGAAAATCTGCCACTGGCATAGGACACTAAACATTGAGGTTCAAGTACATTGAGCCTCCCCTCTCCCAATTTTGTATTTAAGGGGCAAAAAGGGGGTGGCGGTGGGGGGGGGGGGGGGACTTATTATTATAATATTAGTGATAGGTCCAAGTTTTCCCCTCTTTGGTACATGTCAAAGTATATCTGTCATCTTTAATTTTGACACCATGACGTCACCATCATCGTCTGAACCGTTATGTCACGCGTTGCTCAACACTCTTGATAACCTTAACAATAATACTGGTTACAAGACGATGGCAGGCTTGGAATTTCTCCAAAATATTTAAGGTTTTTATTTAAAGCCCCTCTTTACTAGTTTATTTAAAACCCCTCATCATCATCAAGTGCGCTCATGCATCTCATATCCACAGATCTCTGTCTTTGGTGCTCTGGATCAATTCCACTGATGATATTCTTTCGTGCCACTGTCCTAAGCCATCCACCATCATTTCTCTTGGTCTGCCTCTGCCTCTTCTACCAGCGATCTTTCCAGTCGTCACGATATTTTCAAGTACTTCTTTTCTCATCACATGACCAAAGAACTTTGTCCCTTTTTCATTGTTGTATATAATGTGTACTTTCATTAGCCATTTCTACACAATCATTGTTAATTTTTCTGGTAGTCCATGGTATTGGCATCATTCTTCTCAAGAACCAATCTCCGTTGCCTCCAGACCCTTCTTAATTTGTTTGCTCACATTCCAAAATTTCGACCCCTTATCTCGGAAAAACCGAAAGATCTTCCTCCTCCTTCTACAGATTTCCCGACATGTCATGATTGTAACTGTTCCACAGAGCATGCTGGGGAAGGTTGTGAAAAGTATCGCTTTTCACGTAATCTGGATATTTTCCCCATGTAGTGGGAACCGAGGAAGCAGGCATGCTGGCTGGTAAACTGATGCAGACAAGCTAGATGTTTTTAATAGCCCTTTGGATACAAGTGAACAGATCATCACTGTCAGAGGAGAATGGTGCGGATGGGAAGGACATCGGATCTAGCCGGCGTTCAAGACTCAAGGGAAAGGACATACGGATGGGAAGGACAACGGATCTAGCCGACGTTCAAGACTCAAGGGACAGGACATACGGATGGAAAGGACATCGGATCTAACCGACGTTCAAGACTCAAGGGAAAGGACATACGGATGGGAAGGACAACGGATCTAGCCGACGTTCAAGACTCAAGGGACAGGACATACGGATGGCATCGGATCTAGCCGACGTTCAAGACTCAAGGGACAGGACTACGGATGGGAAGGACATCGGATCTAGCCGACGTTCAAGACTAAGGGATGTTTTTAATAGCCATCGGATACAAGTGAACAGACGTTCAAGACTCAAGGGACAGGACATACGGTTGGGAATGACATAAACAGAAAGGACATACGGATGGGAGGGACATCGGATCTAGCCGACGTTCAAGACTCAAGGGAAAGGACATACGGATGGGAGGAACATCGGATCTAGCCGACGTTCAAGACTCAAGGGAAAGGACATACGGATGGGAAGGACATCGGATCTAGCCGACGTTCAAGACTCAAGGGACAGGACATACGGATGGGAAGGACATCGGATCTAGCCGACGTTCAAGACTCAAGGGAAAGGACATACGATCAGAATATTACTGGTATCTCCGAAATTTGAAATCTGTGCTTGTGGCTGAAAATAGAGACGGAGCGCTTATGGGTATGTCCCGAGTGCCGTGATGTTCGTTGTTAACGCATCTTAACCCAGCTAATTCATGTAAAACACTGGGTTGAGATACCCTTTACCCGCAAAGGATGCAGGATACACTGTTTTGTGTTTATTCCAATGGTTTTGTCTTTTCTGTCCCCCTGTGCCTTAATTATAACTTTCGTGGAGATTGAATGGGGTACTTGGGTTTTGACTTATGTGATAGCCTTTCAGGATACTAGTTTTGAATTAGTACGGGAGGTCAAATCATCAATTAGCAGGGGTATGATCAGACAGACAGACAGACAGACAGACAGACAGACAGACAGACAGACAGACAGACAGACAGACAGACAGACAGACAGACAGACAGACAGACAGACAGACAGACAGACAGACAGACAGACAGACAGACAGACAGACAGACAGACAGACAGACAGACAGACAGACAGACAGACAGACAGACAGACAGACAGACAGACAGACAGACAGACAGACAGACAGACAGACAGACACCCCACTAAACAGACAGACAGACAGAAACACACTAAAACAGAGACAGACGCTTCTTGTTGAAATCACACTTAAACATACAGACAGACAGACACTTCTTGTTGAAACTACAGACATACAGAGACAGTCACATTGAAACACACTTAAACAGACAGACAGACAGTTGAAATCACACTAAAACATACAGGTAGAGAGTCACTTCTTGTGAAATCACACTTAAACATACAGACAGACAGACTTCTTGTTGAAACACAGTTTACAGTAGACAGTCACAAGCCACACTTAAACATACAGGTAGACAGTCACTTCTTGTTGAAACCACACTTAAACATACAGGTAGACAGTCACTTCTTGTTGAAATCACACTAAAACATACAGGTAGACAGTCACTTCTTGTTGAAACAACACTTAAACATACAGGTAGACAGTCACTTCTTGTTGAAACCACAGTTAAACATACAGATAGACAGTCACTTCTTGTTGAAACCACACTTAAACATACAGGTAGACAGTCACTTCTTGTTGAAATCACACTTAAACATACAGGTAGACAGTCACTTCTTGTTGAAACCACACTCAGACAGGCAGACAGTCACTTCTTGTTGAAACCACACTTAAAAATACAGGCAGACAGTCGCTTCTTGTTGAAATCACACAAAAACATACAGGTAGACAGTCACTTCTTGTTGAAACCACACTAAAACATACAGGCAGACAGTAACTTCTTGATGAAACCACACTTAAAAATACAGGCAGACAGTCACTTCTTCTTGAAACCATACTAAAACATACAGGCGGAGAGTCACTTCTTTTTGAAACCACACTCTAACATACAGGCAGACAGTCACTTCTTGTTGAAACCACACTCAGACAGGTAGACAAATACTTCTTTCTGTAACCATGCTTATACATTTACAGTCACATTTTGTTAAAACCACACTTAAATCAAAATCGTTACTCATCAACAGAAGAAGAGAATGATCAAATCAATCAGAATGCCACCGAAACTGGCACAAGACGATTACTATATTATGGACAGAACCAGAGCAAGTCATTATCCTTCGCCTTAGAACAGGGCACAGTCGACTTCGCTGCCACATGTACAACAAATTTAAGATTTGCCAATGAGCCATGTGTACCTGTAGACTGGTACCTGAGACAGCAGATCACACCCCCAAGACTGTCAAGACTGTCCCAGATTCAACGCTTCCAGACAAAACTTCTGGCCAAAAGATACACTTGTGGAAGTCAAACTTTACGGCCCGCTTAGTGAATGACAAAAGACAGTGAAATTCATACTAGAGCCAGCATTGCCGATTTAGATAATTTATTTCATGCGAACGAAAGAAGAAGAAAAAGAAAAATCGTTAGAACGGTTCTTTCACGTGCTATAAAAAGTTTAATTAATTATCTGTCGCTAAACTTTTACCATATTAAACACCATAGTAGCTTAATAAAAACTTAACACATAAGGCAAAGCCCCCCCCCCCTCCCCCCACCCTAAAGAAAATTTTTTTTAACTAAAGTCGGAGGCACGGCTCCTAGAAAATATTCTGTTGTCGACCAAAAAAAATTTGAACTTAAATATCGGGTAGAAATCCCAGTGACACGCAACATCTTTCAGTAGGCAGGCAATATTTTTAGACTTTGTGAGAAGAAACAGACTCCAGAATTGGGCAAGAACTGGCAAGGTTGGTTGCGTATCCTTTACAGGACGTTGCAGAACCAACCCCAGCAGCCCCTGACTGTTGTGTGGTTTCTCTAGGCAAATGTACGTCCAGTAGTTTGCAATGCTTTCTGGACGGTCGGTTTCTTGATACCACTGTCGAAACCAACTCAAGGCGCATGGCCCGCAGGTGGGATCGAACCCGGCACCCTGGCCTTACGAAGCGTTCGCATCGACTTAGCCACAGAGCCGACAGGAACTGACAAGATTCAATGAAAAAGAGCGAAAACTGACGGGGGAGGAGGCGGGACAACGAATAAATAACTGGATGGCATGTCCATATAGACTTAACAGGACAAGAGCATTGAACTGATCCGTGATTCTAGTGATCGTTTAGGATGAGATGGTGACTGTATACGCTTATCGAAAGGGTACATGGTGATGACAATGAAAGATGTGGGGGACTGAAAATAATATTTATTAACTTTTTTTTTTCTCACGAAAGAAGTAATAAAATATCTTTATAACGAATGAGCCTAGAGTGTGTACCAGTATGGTCATGGGAAGTAAAAGCGGCAGGCGTGATGTTTACCACATCACCTACTGAAAACCGACTGGTTTATAAAATATAGGTCTCACCGTGTATGCCCAATACGCCTGCGGGCGTGTAAAAAGGGTCCTTTGCTTTTACTTTTTGAAACGAATGGGCACGTTATTAAACGGGCTTATGTTTAAAGCACAAAAAAAAAAAAAAAAATGTCTCTGTAACGCTCATATGACAGACAAATCTCATTGAGAAAAAGGCAAAAATCTAAGAGAAAAATGCCGCAATTAGAAACAGGATATTGCCAAGAGCAGGGCAAAAACGTTACTTAAAGATTATATATGCACGAGGAAGATCTAGACTAGTGACCAGTGGTTTCCTACCTTTTTCGGGTGGTGCGCCCACCTCCTGAGTATATGAGGGTGGATGGAGCACTTCCGCGCTCTACCCCATCTCTTTTTCTATCCAACATAACAATATGGGATTAAAAAGAAAAATCTCAAGCACTGTTAACAAGAACTTGAAATAAGGAGCCCGCGTTAGCGCAATCGATAGGAGACTAGCTTTCAAATTCAGCTGCGACTCGCTGCAGCTGAAGGCCTGTGTTCGAAGCCGGGCGGTTCCCATGGTTCACCCAGCATCTAGGTAATGGGTACCAGAGTTAACACCCTGGGGTAAATGGAGGAACGTCGCTGTAGCTACAGAGTTGCGTGAGGACAGCGACACAGGCAAATAGTTTCTTATCAGCTGTCCGTAATGGTGGCAGAGCACTCATGGTTCATAACCGTGTGCAATGACGCTTGTTCACATCTCCCGACTTAACCTACTTTACTTGAAATAAAACCATCCACATACAACAAAATTTCAAATAACATAAGAAACTATCTCCCAAAAATTGGTAGTGTCCAAACATCTATATGGTGGATGACATTGTTTTATCTTGAGAATATCTGCTGCTATTGCTGGGTCTTGTGTAAGACAAGACAAAACTGAGATAATTCTCCGCATCAAGCTGGTAGTGGTGTTTTGTTTTCATGACTGTTAAACCTGGGAATCCTGATTATTACATACACAAATAAACCCAGTTTCAAAGTTGCCCAACGCCGCTCTTAAAACTTCCTGACGCCTCCTCAGGTTGAAGACCACTTATCTAGGCAGGGATGGTGGGGGCTAAAAGTGAGAGAACACACGTAAAAAGGGGAAAAACAGAGACTGGGGAACATGATAGAAAGAAAGGAATATTTGGAGATGCATGTTTTTCTAGCAGACATCGCAAAGAGCATTAAGAAGCTGTAGATCAAAAAAGGAAATCAAATTGAGAGACCGACATTTTATTAAAACGCCCAAAATACATTAAAAAAAAAATAAGTCTTATAGCTTTAAAAACAATGAAAAGGATTGAAAAGGGGAGAGGGGAAAAAAGGGGGAAGGAATATAGAAGAAATGGAAAACATAATTTTATGATGGCAGTTTTCGTAACAATGTTTTGCAGGCTGTAATTCGTCATCCGTCTGATGTTAGAGGCGTGAGGAAATTGACATCAAATGGACCCAAAATTTGAATCCGGTTGTTCTATTAGCGACGTGGGCGATATCGTATTGAACTGCGATAATTGGTTGTCGATCCTGGGTCACTGTGTGGTTTGTTTGAGGCGACTTGCAATATGCGTTGTTTTTGCCAAAAGTGGAAACTGCGCGCATCTTGTGCTAAATTTGTCACCGAACCTCACTCAGTGATCTAGAATGAAACGAGACGCCCATATTCGAACACATATTGTACAATAAGCAGGGGAATGCCTGGTCTGGAAAACCTTTGAATAGCTTTCAGTTGTTTCCCCTGGCGTGTTTAATTTACCCCGAAGTGTTAACCATTATCATTTAATTTTTTGTTGTTGTTAATTTTTTTACAATACCGATTGGCTCTTTTAGCCAATCAATCTAGCAATCAATCAGTCAGGTACCGTCTTCAGGCTGAAGGTTGACCACAACGGTTCTTCAACAAGCTGTGTCTTTGGTCCTGTACATTCTCCCACATGGTGTACCGCCAAAGAGAAAACATGGGGGAGGGGTCAGGGAGGAGGTCAAGCCTTGTTTAATAACACAGTAATAATCATAATAGCATTTATTATTGTTCTTAATGCGCAAAAAATCAAGGCTTTCAATCTTTGGGGCCCCAGCACTAGAATAATTAGAGGAAGAAAAATGGAGTGGTGAGGGGTCCAAAAGGCTTAAGCTTTAATTACATAATAATAATAATAATAATAATAATAATAATAATAATAATAATAATAATAAATATATTATTATTTTGCTGTGCTGAATGGCAAAAAGAAAAAAAAATATAAATTTGAAAAAATATGAAATAGGTAAACGAATGCTTCAAAAGAGAACCTATAGACATAATGGGAGGAGGTTAGGGACGTTTCCCTGTAATGATTGCTTCGGTGGGGGGTCTTAGCTCAATAGAGTTTCAAGTATATTATGTTAATTTATCATTTAACACTTTATTGTTATTTTTTGTATTATTATTATTATTGGGACCGGCGTGGTGTAGAGGCTAAATGTTCGCCTGCGGATCGAAAGATAGTGAGTTCGGGCCTTGGTGGAGCAGGTTTTTTTTTAAAAAACCGACCTTGGCTTCCAGGTCGACCTAGCCTTAAATGGGTACAGCCTGGGAACTAAAGGGGATCGGCGTGGTGTTGACCGAATCATCTACCGAGTCTGTGGAATATAGGTATAGCTTTGACCGTCTCCAACTGACGAACCAAGTCGCAGTTCCGGTCAGCTGTGCAGCGTGGGCGAACATACGTTTTCCCCTGTAAAATGAATAGAGGAACTGATTTTGCGCGCTTTCTATTTACGTTATCGAAATAGGCTGTTGTGAAATGTTAAGTGTTATTAACTATGCATGTGAAGTGTTCAGTGCCTCGAATTATCGAATTGTGATACTTCCAGTAGATATGTGAATGTGTTTAAATTTTCTTCTGATGCTTGAAAGAGAAAGATGGCCAAGACTGAAAGGAAACGGAAATCTGCCTAGGTACACTCACTAATTATCAGCCTATTAAATTACTGTATACTATAGATGATAGGTTGAGTAGTTACTTTCATCTATTCACATATGTGGATATTGGGACACTTGAAGTTTGTGTCGATAATATTAAAATGTTTGACGTGGATTATGTGGGTATTTAGCAGCGATAATTTAAGAAGTTTCTAAAGTAGTTTAGTTTGTAGTTTATGTTTCTCTGTTGTTCAAACTGATTCCCTAGTTGTTATTTTTTCCCTACTAATTCTATGTAGGGTGATCACAATATCTTGGACCGAAAACGGACATCCCACTATTATTTTGAGCTGAAAATAGATGGACAAGACAAATAATCCGACTGTTACTGGTGGACAAGATAATATACTGGGTTAACAAGGAAGATATTGCTGGGTGGACAAGAAAAACCCTGCAAATATACTTGGTGGACAAGAAAAACCCTGCAAATATACTTGGTGGACAAGAAAAACCCTGCAAATATACTTGGTGGACAAGAAAAACCCTGCAAATATACTTGGTGGACAAGAAAAACCCTGCAAATATACTTGGTGGACAAGAAAAACCCTGCAAATATACTTGGTGGACAAGAAAAACCCTGCAAATATACTTGGTGGACACGAAAAACCCTGCAAATATACTTGGTGGACACGAAAAACCCTACAAATATACTTGGTGGACACTGGTAATATAGCGAATATCCTGGGTGGAGAAGAATACTGTGAATAAACTGGATTGAAAAAAAAAGAAATACTGCCAAGATACTGCGTTTACAAGAGGAATGTGAATATGATGGGTGGACAAGGATAAATTGTGAATGTATTTCTGACAAGAAGAACACTGTGAATATACTGGGTGGACAAGATACATTTTGCGAATATCATAGGTGTACAAGGATAATACTACTAATATACTAGTTGGACACGAAGAACACTGCGAATAAAGCGGGCGGATAAGAAGAATATTGGGAATATCGTGGATGGACAAGAAGAATATTGGGAAGATCGTGGGTGGATAAGAAGAATATTGAGAATATCGTGGGTGGATAAGAAGAATATTGAGAATATCGTGGGTGGATAAGAAGAATATTGAGAATATCGTGGGTGGATAAGAAGAATATTGGGAATATCGTGGGTGGATAAGAAGAATATTGAGAATATTGTGGATGGACAAGAAGAATATTGAGAATATCGTGGGTGGATAAGAAGAATATTGAGAATATCGTGGGTGGATAAGAAGAATATTGAGAATATTGTGGATGGACAAGAAGAATATTGAGAATATCGTGGGTGGATAAGAAGAATATTGAGAATATCGTGGGTGGATAAGAAGAATATTGAGAATATCGTGGGTGGATAAGAAGAATATTGAGAATATTGTGGATGGACAAGAAGAATATTGAGAATATCGTGGTGGATAAAGAAGAATATTGAGAATATCGTGGGTGGATAAGAAGAATATTGAGAATATTGTGGATGGACAAGAAGAATATTGAGAATATCGTGGGTGGATAAGAAGAATATTGAGAATATCGTGGGTGGATAAGAAGAATATTGAGAATATTGTGGGTGGATAAGAAGAATATTGAGAATATTGTGGGTGGATAAGAAGAATATGCTGGTTAAGTTCACTCACTAATTCTCACTTAGTGTGTGAATAAATATTGGACAGTCGCCATTTAAACTGTAAGTAGTTTCTGTGGTACTATATGTTTCTGCCTATTTGTTTTCAGAATATTTTGAGCTGAAAATGGGAAGTCCCTCCCCGCCCTTTTCCCTTTCACCCCACCAACTCCCACCCTTCTAAAAAAAATTATAGAATGTAATATTATTACCTTTCATAAGGGAACTAACAGAATTTAAGATGAGATTATAGAGATTATATAAGCCTATAAACTGTATAAGCTACACTATTGATTTAATAATACAATTGTTTTCTCTACTGTTCGATTTTAGTTTGCATGTGTGTTTATACCTTTATACGCGTTTTATTCTCGAGCTTATCCCTAGCATTTTTTAAGGGGGGGGGGGGGTGGGAGGTGGGTGGGGGGGGGGGGGGGGTTATTCAAGGTACGGCCGGGAACACACCGAAAAAACAGGACTGTCATAATGAAAACTGAAAGTATTTTTGGCCTGGGGGTGGTGACATCACGTCAAGCTGATGACGTCGGAACCATATCCCTATACCGAAGAAGGCGTTGGTTTAGCTCTGTATCTCCAATGTGCATGAGACCGCGAAAGGGATCCTTTACTGTTACAAATATTAGTTATTTTTATTTTAATGCTGAGGTGCCAAAAAAAAAAAAATGATACTACATTAAAAAAATATGAGTTGGGGGGGGGGGCGCTTTAAACAGTTATTGGGAGACTTAGCGGTCTCCCCCCCCCCCCCTCCCCTCCCCCCTCCACCACCAGTCACCAAGTTTTAAGTATATTATACTATTCATTTGTCATTCAGTGTATTATTTTTTTATCTTTAAAGTATTCCTCAAATGACAGAGCAGAGGCAGATGCACTTCTGGTGCCATATTTTTTTTCTCAATGGACAGCAGCCCAGCATAACTAATGCTATTTCAGTTCTACAAGCAATTGTCAACCCAAAAGACACTCAGTTTGTAGACTTGACACAACAGCTGATTTACTTAGGCTCTTCAGAAGAACAATCTGTACTGCAGTGGATTGCAGGTCACTGGGGCTTGGAAGGCAATGAAATAGCGGACACACTGGCCTGAAGCGGCAGTGGCATGGTACAACCAATAGTGACTTTACCCATCAGGAGACTAAGACATTAATCCAATCTAGCATCCAAGAAAGATGGCTGAATACACACACCAAATTCTCTTCTCAAGACTGGCTACATCGCCTCTTTAGCGAGGGAAAATGTATTATATTAAAAGGTAAAGTCGGGAGATGTGAACCAGCGTCATTGCACACGGTTATAAACCATAAGGGCTCTGCCACCTGTACGGACAGCTGATAAGAAACTGTCCGCCTGTGTCGCCGTCCGCACGTAAGTCCGTAGCTACAGCGACGTTCCTCCATTCACCCCAGTGTCAACTCTGGTACCCATTTCCTAGAGACTGGGTGAACCCCTGGGAACCGGCCGGTTTGGAACACCGACCGTGGCTGCAGTGAGTCGCAGCTTGATTTGAAAGCGAGCCTCCTATCGACTACGCTAACGTGGCTCCATGTGTGTATGTATTATATTCAGACTAACAGACTTTGTCAACACATGTTTAAACTGATCAGTGTAGGAATCAGCTTGGCACCAAAGAATGCCGCACATGAGCTTCAACAGTGCCAGCGTGTGAGCTGCCAACAGATGCAGTTTGGCTTTTTCCAACCACAATGAAGAGAACGCTGCATGGTGCGCACAAGGAGACATGGACGCACAATAAATTTCATAAATGCGATCGGCCTCCTGATACAAGTTTCCGAACAGAAGGATCGAGAAAGTGAAAGGAGAATTAAACAAATTAACTTAATACTATACTTGCATGAGCATGAAATGTATACAAAAATACTTTCAAAGGCATTTATGTAAATTCCTATTAAATCATTATTTATCTGGGAGTGGACCCCCTTTCGACACTGATCTCACAGATTATATTAGTGGCACCTTGTAGTAGTGATAGCTTTAGAAAATTCCATACAGTGGGTAATATAAGGCGATGAGGTTTTCACTAATTATCTGCACATATATAATAAGCCCGAAGTCGTGAAGCTATGAACTGGCAGAAGAATGTCGGCTTCATGGTACACTGGGCAGTAAATCAGGAAGACGCTTTAGATTCGTAGATATTTAGGGATAAACTATGAGGTTCCCCGAATGAACAGAAGACGAGCACAGACTTTCAGAAGGAAATTTACCGAAACACAAAGTCAACACTTCACTTTTAATTGAAACCGACGATTTTTGAGGAGCACAACAGGCTGGGAAATGAGAACAAGGGCACAGAATGTCCGCACGATGGGACTCGGATGATTGTCTCGAAAAGTCTTGTTACGTACTACGTTTTATAGCGTGGGCGTTAGAGAGGAAACATTTAGGCTACAGTTTACCCGAGACATCTAATTGTGTCATAAATGAAATAGGAGTTAGGATACTAGTTTTGAAAATATAAATTGATTATAAACAAAGAGTAAACTTTGTTAGAAGGAAATAACTGTTAGAAACAAAAATGGAAACTGAAAGCAGAAGTTATAAACATTATCTGAGAATTGTAAACCTACTTGAAATACAGTTGGGTATAATATAGAACTATATTCGTAAGCTATTTATGTATGCAGAACTGACTGACACCTGGAGAAACGAGTCGCTGAGCATATTCCAGTATGGGTGGGAAAAGCGATGCGAAGTTTTAAAAAAAAAATGAGAATAACACTAACAGTAAATTAACAAACACTACCCAGGTGATTACTGGTAAGGACAACCCCATCTGCAGTAGCATGCCACCTTTTGGACTCTGTACACACTGTTATCAAGGACAACGTGTTTCGAATTCTTCACACGTCGTCCAGTGACACAGCACTAAGATTTCTTGAAGCCGCCACGATTCGTTACATGGTTTGTAAACAGAAAGACATGGTTCTAACACTCTGACAGGAGAATTTTTATTCATCCATTTCCTTATTCATTCGGCTTTAGAAGCGTTTATTTTAATTTTGGTTCATCTGTATGTCACTGTGACCTTTCCTTCTGCCTAAGTAGTCAAGATAAATTTGAAAACAAATATTTTTACACGTTAAATTTATGAACCACTACACTTCCACGTTGAATTTATGAACCAGCACTTTTCCACGTTGAATTTATGAACAAGCACACTTCCACGTTAAATTTATGAACCAGTACTCTTCCATGTAGCGGCGTCCGTGGCTAAGGCGTTGGAGTCCGACTCGTAAGCCAGCATACCGCGATCGAAACCCACTGCAGGCTGCGTGGAGTTTTGTCGTGGTAAGGGACGTCGCAGGTCGACCCAGCCTAAAATGGGTACCAGGATGGGCCGTCTTGGGGAAGTAAAGACAGCCGGCGTAATGCTGACCACATTACCCACAGAGTGCTGATGGTCTGTAAAAATATGGGACGCTCTGCCCATATGCCCGATGCGCCGAAAGGCGTGAAAAGGGAACTTTACTTTTTTTTTTTTTTTACTTACTCTTCCATGTTGAATTTAAAAACTAGCACTCTTCCATTTTGAATTTATGAACCAGTACTCTTTCACACTGAACTTATAAACCACTACTCTTCCACGTTGAATTTATGAACCAGCATTCTTCCATGCTGAATTTATGAACCAGTACTCTTCCACTTTGAATTTCTAAACCAGCACTCTTCCACTTTGAATTTATGAACGATTACTCTTTCACGATGAACTTATAAGCCACCAATCTTCCACTCTGAATTTCTAAACCAGCACTCTTCCACTTTGAATTTATGAACTAGTACTCTTCCACTTTTAATTTATAAACCAGTACTCTTCAAAGTTGAAATCGTGAAGAAATGTTCATTCTTTGCCGTTCTTGATTCTCTTTTTTTTCCTCAGTATTTGTATGCAATATTTAAATTCCAAAGTCAAACCATTCTTCTTTAGTGTTTGTAAAATGTAAATTGACAAGCCTGGGAACTGTTAAGGCAATTTGCGCATTATCAACTGATGATAGATCCAAATTTTTTATATATCTACAGTAACACTCAATGGCTAATGTGATCTTGCGGGTCGCATTTATATCCAGTGGTATTTCCTGTACCCAATTTAGGCAGCGTTGGCAGAAAACCAAAATCAATGACAGCTTTACCTCGGAATTCGAACATAATCCGTTCCGCTACAGCGATCAAATTCTAAATAGTTCCAGCGAAAATCTTCCCACTGAAAATAATTGGAACTAAATTAATCTGTTGCAGGGTCTAACGAAATCAGATTTTACCCCCTCCCCCAACAATAAATCGTAAATACCGTAACAAACGGTTATTAGAATTGAATGAAAACATAATTAATTGTTTTGTTTTTCAAATCTGAAAACATTGCATTTACTGTACCTTGATAAAATTTTTTACATTATACGTATTAGGAGGAGGAGGGGGAGGAGAGGGGATTTAGATGGATTGTTGGGTGGATAGTAAGTAGCTTTATATGGTAACTCTAGTAATCTTTTCTGGTGTTTTATATTGTAGTCATTCACCACTTTTAGTGTGCCTGTAGTCACTAGTTTTCGTTTACACCTAGCCTTCCACCGTCCTCTGCTTCTGGCAAACCCTTTTTTTTCTAAAATGTTCGATTATGTTATTGTCACTAAATAAGTTTATACACCTGTTGTCTACAGCTTCTTGGTTTTTGACCGCATGGTCAGAACACGGCCTTCTCTATTTTTAGGCCAAACAGGTCAACGGGGATTCCCGTTCTTGTGCAAGAATGGAGTCCCTCTGTGTCCACAGTTTTTATTTAGGAGATGTATACACAAATTAAACTAGTTTCATTTATTTTCGACATATTTTATAGAACTAT
>CAJHNH020006146.1:209180-234180 GCA_905116865.2 Candidula unifasciata | reverse complement strand
ATTTAATCAACTGTAAAAGGTAATTTGGAGTACTTTGAGATAAAACGTTATGAGTATCATTGGCCTTTAAAACATTTAAAGTTTAATAAATGGCACAAGTCTTAAATGGCTATAAAGATGATTGTTATTAATATGTTTTCCATCTAAAACCAGGCGTAATTCTGACAGGCAGGCAGGCAGGTAGACAGACAGAGAGACAGGCAGGCAGGCAGGTAGACAGACAGACGGGCAGGCAGGTAGACAGACAGACAGGCAGACAGACAGATAATTCATACATTCAGTAAATCAATAATTCTGTAACATTCACATGAAATACCGACTACAGTAGTGACGTATTAGGATGCTTGCAAAAGAACATTTATTTCACAGAAACGACAAAGTCTATTATGGTAGGCTTCAAAGACGCGCTATTTGTATTTAAACAATACTAATTAGTATTTATTAACATTATAGAGAGAAATAACATCTTTGACTGACAATAAAAGAATGAGTCATTTTAATAAATGCCTATAGAATATTAGATAGGGCCAGGGGTCTTTTTGTCGTATGAAAATACAACATTCTCAACCGTTTAGCCAGCCCTTCCTCGCTTAGAACTGAATGACTTTAAAAAAAACTGCACTCTAATTGTATCCTTTTATTTTAACATGCTGACGAAGGCTTCCTAACAGCAACGTGCATTTTGCTACATGTGACTATGGTCTTGTAAAGCAGAGAGTTATACTTTCCGTTTTCTCCATTACAGGAGAATGAATAATGAGATCGCAGCCGTCAACATTGTCCTACGACAGACAACACCGAAGAGGAAGGTTTACCATATCAGCCAGCGGCGTCGCTACCAAAAATACATTAGTGGTGGGCGAGCGGATGAGCTTCCACGCTAAACATTTTCTTGAGCTGGGGAGGGGTCACCAAGATTTTAAATACTAGTTTAATAATAATAATAATAATAATAATAATAATAATAATAATAATAATAATAATAATAATAATAATAATAATAATAATAATAATAATAAAATCCTTTGCGTTCGTTTTCTTCTGTTCAGGTCACATCGTGATGTGGGCTGTTTCCATGAAATAATTATTATCATCACAATCATACTTATAATAAACGGTGCTGAATGACAAACGAATATAAAATTTTGAAATAATTTGAATTGTTTAAACATATACATGCTGCTTAACCTCCTTACAAAAAAAGGGGGGGGGGAGGCTGATGGCTCGATAAATCAGAGCTCCTAGGTCCCGACACCCATGCTCTCAGCAGTGGCTTCAGGTTGAGGTGGTGTAAACGAGCTGTGGCCCGGCAAATATGAAGGATGTTCTAGTTTATTGCTGGCAGCTCTAGAACATTTACAAAGGTGGGAGAGATGCGCAATCGATTTCTCTGCCTGTTTCATCAGCACCGCTATGCAAACGACAAGACCAATCTCCAATTTATAAGGAACAATAAGTCTCATTTGCTTCCCTTCTCTTTCTTTTTACTTCCTTCATCCTCGACTTTCGCATTCTTCAAAGTGATTGTTACTGTTTCGTCCATTTTTTTTGTCTGTCTTTCTCTGTCATTGTTTTAAAATTTTATTAAAGGAATCTTCTCAATGTAAATTTTATTTAAAACTTATTTCCGTAGAGCAGTGTTTTCCAAACTTTTCTTAGTCTCGGCGCTTTTTTTTTTTTTTTAATAAAAAATTGTTTCCACCTACGTAAAAGTATGACTATTTGTATGTAAAAAAAAAAAAAAACGCGTATCTTCGAATATTTCGCGGCGCCCCTGTGAAGAGGTCACTGCTCCCCGGAGCGCCGAGGCGCACAGTTTGGGGAATTACTGCCGTAGAGTACAGAACACCAGTTTGTCATTCTGGGAGACATGTAACCCATGTATAAGATATTGTATCTTTATGGTGTTTATGTTCTTTCTCAAAACATTTGAATACTTTTTTTTTTTTAGAGCTGTTCAAGTATGTTTGACATTCTTCTGTTATTCTAAAACAGTGTTTCTTCTCCTATGCATGTTAGCTATAAAGACAAAAACAATATCTTGCACAATTTATTGTTTGATATTTTCACCTGCATTTCGTAAAGTGTGTGATCCAAAATGCCAGCCAGTCAACACGTCCTGTACAGAAAGAAAGTTGATCTCTTCACAGCACGCCCGTTAGTCTCTCCTTCTCTAGTGAATTCACCAGTCACGTGAGCTCCGGTAGCCAATGCATCTTCAACGTCCTGTATTCTATTCGCGGAGGTCACCTTTTCGTAAACTGCACCATGTATCCTCGTCATCACCAGAACCCCGTAGTGCTTGGAATACCCAATATACCCCAGGTTTTGTGAGAGTATATTGTTCGTGAGCCAGTTGTCTTCGACATCCAAGTCTTGCCGTATATTTGCGTTGGTCCAATTCTAGGATTTTAAGATTTTGTTTTTCAGTATGATTTTCGTTGGGACCCTCCGATTTTCTTCTCCAAAGACTGAGTGAGAAACTATAATGTACATCAATGTATAATTATGATTTCTTTCTACTACTTTACTGGAATTAACTGTGTTCGGTACAAAGGTAAAGATAACGCAGCCTAGCTGTGAATCCGTATAAAGACTAACAGCCAAATAAAGGGCGAACGCAGAAAAAGACGAAGGTTTAACCCGGAAGAGGAAACACGGCTTCCGCGACAGGAAGACGTTTTGCAAGACCGTAAGTGCATATTGTGTATAACATTTTTTAATTTCAAGTCACCCGCTGGCTATAGAAGCAAAATAAAGATATGGATTAAGTATAACATCATTATAGAACGCTGGCTCAAATTATTTAATACATCTAGTTGACATAGGGTGGCTGCAGAGACCGCGAAACCTATGGGTATAATTAGATCCACCAAGTATCTGTCCCAACAGATAAACTGAAAAAGGGCGTGGGGGAGGATAGGGATGGGCTAAAGGCACTAAACAATTTGCGTGTGAGCTATGTAGCATCCCCGCCCCCACCACCCCAGCCATGTATAGAGTTCTCTTTTTATCCGTATGTTTGTTCACATTTCATATATTTCACTCCACCCCCCCCCCCCTTTTTTTTTTTTCATTCTGCACACTGTTATTTTTTATTCTCACTTTGATTGTATCACTATAGCCAGGCTTAGACTCGCTTGAGGCCCACCCAAACAAATCTGTAACAGAGCTCGCATTAACGAGCACATTGAACCACGCGATCTCATCATATACACAGGTGGCTCAGTGACTGGGTGGTGATGTGTGTGTGTGTGTGTGTGTGTGTGTGTGTGTGTGTGTGTGTGTGTGTGGGCATACACAGCACAGGTGAATGGAAAGCCAGGCGGGCATTCAGTTTAACTACCTCTAGCATGACGATGGTGACAGCAACAGTCACAAGAACACTTGCATGGCTAGCAGAACAGAAAGCAGCTCACACATTGATCGTGACAGACTCAGTACTAAGAACATCCAAATTAGAAACTCCGACTAGAATGGAAACCCCGCCTCAAGAAACTATCTTAGCTGTATACACCGGAATATGCCGGAGTGAAGGGAAATGAAAGAGCTGACAGGATGGCCTTGTCTGCAGTCGTTAGGGGAGTAAGAAGTATGGATAGGGCAGATAACCGGAGTGCGCTGCGTTTGAGAGACTTTGAGATGAAGGAGTCATAGACAATGAATCGCCTCTTGGAAATGTGTATTAAACAAGGGCAAGCATGCAGAAATCCATCAGGGGGTCAAGAAAGAAGATGTGCCAGTGAACTCCTATTGGGTACGTTGGGTATGAAGACATTGAGACGGCTGCTGCATCGGAGCACAGAGCACGAATGGGTGAGACCGATGTGTTGGGATGTTGATATGGACAACAAGTAACAAAATGTTTCTGAACATTATGAGAAAAACATTAAACGATATATTTTCTGTATCCATAAATCGACAATTCACTGTTAACTGGTAACACTGAGCCAAATCAGTGGTATCCCCACATGGGTTTGAAAAAAAAAAAAAAAACTGACATTGTCGCTATTGTAATCTATTGTTTTTCTATGACTACCGCCGGGTCATCTATTCCATCTCACTTTTCACAGCGCTGTCAAAAACAGATACTTTTGATAATTTTTGACAATTTGCAGTCAGACAAAACAGTTATTTATAGCTAATGAAATGTAAGGTTTAACAAGCGTTTCTCAAAATTTTTGGCTTTTCTTGGGGACTGAGCCTTGATAGGCAGGAGGTATAACGTGTTGGTTTTGTTGGCCCCTGGTCTCTTAGTGGTGAGATCGGACGACCTTCTGCATTGTTGCCGCGTAAAACAATTCCTTGGCAGCTGGAAATCGAAAAGAGTAGCATAACAGCGCTGCCTGGGCAATATGTAGAGTTAAAAATATACTCAAACTATTTCAGGATCCACGCCAGTGCTACAGAGCCTTGCACTGTACTGCGCTTCTTAGAACTCAGAATTGAGTTAGAAGAAGAACGGAGCACTGATGGGTTACTACCCGTGTGCAATGATGTTAATCCGTTGTTCAAAACCTCAAAACCTAGGTCTAGTGAATATCTGTTCGTGAAAGGGAGATGATGCTGGATGGGCTGAAACGATGGCAAGGAGAAATATCATCAAGAGAGCTGTTCCAGGCAACCAGGGGTCGTGATCTGTAGAGACGCATGAGTGCCTACGCCAGTTGTCAGGACACATGATGATAATGATGATGATGAAAGGAGCGTCCATGGCGGTGTCAGCCTCTTGACCCATGATAATCTCTCTGTTCCCAAGATCATTGTGCGTGGCGAAGAGCCACACCCTCCCCGAGGTAGTCCTGATAACTGGAGGTGCGAATCCCCAGGCAAAAGACAATGGATCTAGAGGAGCAAACCTCGATAATAAACCCGGTGCATCCCACCGTACTGCCCACTGTGAAAGTTGAGGAGCCGGAGGTTTGCTGAACAGTCTTTGGAGTGGAAAAACAAGTATTCTCACCCCTCTAAATTCCGGAAACGACATGATGACCCAGTTTGCCCAGCTACTCATGCTTAGGCCATGCTTTGAGCCATAGAGAGCTCAGCGAAGCCAACAGACAATCTGGTGGCGGGGAATGAGCACTCTGTGAGCCCCACTTTAGTTACGTGTCAAAGGGGAATGCAGAAACTCAATCCATATTTCCTTTAGAACTGGTAAATGTGTGGTTCTGATCCTTTCGCTTTATGTACACTCTGGGGACTCTGGCACCTAGTGGACTAAACTGCCCACATAGCTTCATCTAGAATCCTAGAGGACTGAACTGCCTACACCGTTTATCCTAACGTCCAGTTATGACCCCTGGCTTTCCCCGGGATAATTTTTTTTTCCATTCCCACTTGCCCCGCCAGTATGTTGGCTAGAGCTTGACTTGGCTGCTTCGAGATACGAAGATGAGTGATAGAGACTGTATGCGTGTTAAAGGTTAGTTGCGTATCCTTTTACAGGACGTTGCAGAACCAACCCCAGCAGCCCCTGGCTGTTGTGTGGTTTCTCTGGGCAAATTTATGTCCAGTAGTTTGCCATTGCTTAATAAATGGTCGGCTCCCTGATACCACTGTCGAAACCAACGCAAGGCGCATAGCCCGCAGCTGGGATCGAACCCAGCACCCCGGCATTACGAAGCGTTCGCATCGACTTAGCCACAGAGCCGACTGTGTTTGCGTGTAGTATTGTCTAATTTATGTATGTGCTGGTGAAGGCTCCATAGCCGCAACGTCACTTTTTGTTTGTTATACTGGGAAGCTCGCTGATATACTTTTCGTTCGGGTTTATATCTTACCTTACTGTCTAACACCACCGTAGAGCCTAAGTTAATACAGCCGTCTTTATACAATCTTATCTTCGGCACATACATTATCATTGTATTTAAATCACTTGAACTAAAGAACACTGAAGATTTGAACACAATGTTTACAAAGATAGCAGTCATACTGTATGGCAAATTAATAACCTGTTTAAAAATGTGAATTGCACGTGTATACCAGTCGCCAGGCGGAAAAGATTTATGGAGATACGTTTTGGTCAGAATGTGTTTTTTAATATCTAATTAATTGCATGTGTAATCCTTTAACTGGATTTTTAACGGTAGATATAAACAGCTCATAATAGAAAACGTCCTCGGTTTTTTATTTTATAGTGAAGTGTCAAATGAAAACAAAATGTCCTTATAAAAGCTGATAATCACAAGTACGAATGCGCTCATTTTAAAAATTTCTTGCGGTCGGCCTGAAATTCTCTTGTGAATCCCGTCACCCCTTCCCACTCCCGTGTTTTTCTAGGTTGAAAACCACAGGTTTGTCCCAAATTAGTATAATGAGAACACAAGGGAGTGTGCAACAGCCACTAATTTTCATTTAAATCTGTTAGTTTCATATTGCTAGGCAAGAGACAAAATGAGATGTGTTCTGACTGACTGCATGGAGCGCATGAAGTGATAAATAATAGGAGGCCAAAAGGGACTAAAGCTAAATATAAATGTGCTGGGAGCTTCAGTGGCGCAGTGGTTAGGCTCTTGCTTGGACTAGGATTCAAATTCGCAAGGTGGCAAATTTATATAACATTACTTGGTTTCCACCTAAATCCAGTCTACAATCCACCCATGAAAAAAATGGACCTTGCAATCTACAGCGGGAGATCCTGAGAAAATAAAATAAAAGGGTAATGAAAGAAAGCTTAACAAAATGCTGTGTTCTATAAACATCACGGAACAATTCCAGCGTGGCTGCGACGACTGACGCCCTCACTCTCTCGCTTCATCCCTCAACTCCCACGCACGTGTTGTCATCTCGCTGATTCACACGCAAAACATTTCACCCCACTCTGTTAAATTCGCTGGACACGACGAATCCACGGCATCCCACCCTGTCTGTCTGTACGCTCATTTCTGGAATCATTTTCTTTTCTTCGATATCAGCGAAAGTTACCTCAGATGAGACTTCAGTTTGCCATACCTTGAAACTTTCAGCTCTTAAAAACACACTACAAAAGAAGAAGAAAACATTCCAATAAAATATATATTTCTATCTATAACTTATCTGAAACAAAAAATAATTCAGCATTTTTATAAACATAGTGATTGTTTAACCATTTTTATATGTGATCTGAAAAAAGTGAAATAAGATTTCGGCATCTGTAAAGAAATTATTAACTTGTTAATACAACTCAAGGCTTTAAAGATACGACTTCTATACACAGAATATAGAAATGAGTAACGCATATTTGAATTCAGGTATAGTTTTGGTGGCTATGTCAATGTTTCTATCAACTGTCAGCGGACAGAATATCAAGGAACAGAACAGTGATGTACCTGATGTATCTAAAGTGCCACGACTGCTAGCAACACTGATGTATGATTGCAGGTTACCAGGTAACGTTTTTAATCTTGCAATAGTTAATTTGGGAAGCCGCCGTGGTGTAGCGGTTAGACGCTGGCCTGAGGATCAGAAGGTCGTAGGTTCGGGTCTTGATGGAGCTGGACGTTTTTCAAAAATGATCTTGGGCCCAGGTCGACCCAGCCTTGAGTGTGTACCAGGTATAGTCATGGGAAGTAAAGGCGGCCGGCGTGATGTTGACAACATCACCTACCAAGTGCCGATTGGTCTATACAATATAAGTTTAGCGCTATTGTCCAATTGCGCATGAAGGCGTGAAAAGGGATCCTTCACTTTCACTTTCATAGTTAATATATTTGCTTTCAACGATTTTGTAGTTTTGTTGATTTGCGAGCAGCAAAGCAGACGCTAGCTGTCTAATACAATACATCCTCTTCTTCGCGTTCACTGGCTGTAAACTCCGGTGGAAAGTATCGGTTGTTCATCCACCTCTCGAATCTAGCCTTGTTCCAGAACCTGAGTGTTGCGTGCACATTAGTTTTACAGATCTGACTTATTTGTATGCAGATTTCTGGTTCCTTGCTTCTTAGGCGGATGTACTCAGACTTCGAAGGAAACTTCAAAGGAAACCCCCAATTAGTCGACTCTTACGACATCTTATGGGAAGGCAGTGGATCTATTCTTATTCTCTCCACACTGGTGCTACGGAACCCACACGGGGAAAATAAAATACCCAATTTATTATTTACTTATTTAACTTGTTCATATTTTTCTGTTATCCCCCTTCCCTTTTTTTTAAACGCCTTCTTACTTATTTTGTTTCCTTATATTGCCCTATGCGTTAATTTACATTTCCCCATATTACGTCTTTATTGTTTTAATGTTGACAAATAATGTTTTTTAGAAGTTTTGTCGTCATGTCCGTTGCGTTTACCAGTTGTACAAGGTCCGACAATTAAGTAATAGGACTGATTTTATTATGGCTTAGACAAAAATGCCATCTATGAAGCAAAGCATGGAATCTAAAGAGATAACATTGATCTATGATCTACTGCTACTACTACTACTACTACTACCATTCTCTACGCTTTCTGGAGACATTTTATGTTGCCTTAGACACTAGTTAGCTTGTTTGATGGCCATGTGGTCAGATCCTGCAATCCACCAGATTTGAGGCATCTTTCCCCCAGCACATTTTTCATGAAGAACATCTTCGTGTCATGTAAACAAATTTTGATCTCAGACCAAAATGAGCTATAGCCTGTTGATTACTGACGCTCTGAAGAGCTGTTCGGTTTCGCTTGGATTTTACTAATGCAAATTTCCTATTTCTGGACCGGGAGTCACAAGGTTCAGTCGTTCAGTTACTGGGTTGTATGCTTGGTGCGACACTGTGCATTGTCGATATAATGTAGAGTGATTATTCGTCTTTGACAGAACTAAAATGGCAGGTGGCCAATTAATTACGTTCATAATGGCGTGTACTTTTGCAGATGCAATGTCAGATTTCTTAATTGGCCGTTTATGCCGACAGTGAGTTTCAATTCAAGTGTGCCATCGTCAGTGTTGGCCTATCTGACAGCTGCCTTAGGCATTTTTTACTCTTCGTGCGCAAGCTTTAAGATTTTGCTGGGACTGACAAGTGTTTCACTGGTTCTCAAATCGAACATTGGCAGACATTGTGTGTGATTTTCACTGACACAGGAAGGGGATAGTTATGGTGCGACCAGCCTGCAGTATTGGATAAACCTCGAATAACTAAGCTGGCGGCACCATGGCGAAGTTATTAAACCGTTTGCCTTGCGCTCTGAAGGTACGCGTACGGCTCCGTCGTTCAGTTCACGAGTGCAGTTTTTACGGAGATCCCTGGGAATCGTCGCCGGATCTACGGAGCTCATGCTGTGTGCGATTCTCTCGGCAAGCGGGTAGCCGTTCTACTGAAAGAGACTGAGCCATATGGAATAAAACTCCGTGCAATGAAGTTGATCCTCTCGACTGTAACATTTTTTTTAATGACTGACTGAACAAATTTACTAAACATTACCTCCATTTGCGTTATTGATCTGTCCTGCTATGTTTGTTTTTTCCTGTGTGTGTGCTAATGCTTTTTTGCAAACGAATAATTCCGCCAGTGTCCCCAGGCTTCACCTATATATATATATATATATATCACACTCAGAGTTTTCCTAAAGAAAACTGAAGATTGTCAGTGTCAATAGCTGGTGCTTTCTGTGTCAACGTGAAACACCTTATCTAGTCAGCAGAGCAATAAACTCAGCTGGGGTTAGATACTGTCGTTTGGTGTGATGATTCTGCTGAAATCAGTTTCCTATCACGTTTTTTGTTGTTGTAAACTTGTGTAAACTTTGACACGTATGTCAAGGACCATTAGGCTAATTCATGGGCATATCTTATTCTTAAAGTCCATGCCGTGTGGCATTGCTAGTCATGTCTGCCCACAACCTTCTGTTTCGTGTACCTTCAATAAACGCTGACATAAATGATCCTCCATGCCATGATCTCACACTGTTCAGCATCTGTTCTCTCGGTCTCCCTCAGCATCTCCTCCCCTCCAGCTTTCTTACTGTCGCGATGTACTCCAGTTTTCTCCTTTTCGTCACATCCTTCTCATGACCAAAGAATTTATAGACTGTCTCATTTTGATGTGGGTGATCAGTTTTCTTCGTGAGTCAGTTTCTTTCAAGACGTCTTTATTACTCTCTATATCTGTCCAGGGTATCCTCATCATTGGTCTTTAAAACCACAACTCCGCAGCTTTAAATATTTGTGTCCACTAATCCATCGTCCATAATTCACTTCCGTAAATCAATACAGGATTTATATAGCTTCTAAGAATTCTCGTTATCGTATCAAAGAAAAATTGCATACAATATTCTTCATTTTGTAAAATGCTGTGCCTTTGCTTGAGCTATTCGACATTTAACATCCTTAATACATGTTCCAGCTAATGTTATCACGGTACCCAAGTACTTAAACATATCAGCCTCCCTGACGTTTGTCCTGCTTACTTTGATGTTGCATTTTGGAGGGTCAGATTTTTTTGAAATTATTATTACTGGCAAATCTGTGGCATGTCAGTGAATACTTTTCTTTGTTGAATTTCCATCGGATGTCTTTTAGGAAGATAAACAAATTATCATGTACCGATTGGCAATTCCAGATGTGACAGATGGAGTTATAGATAGGAACACACATATTCTTTTCTCACTACAGTCTGCCATTAAAAAATCCGGCAACTTCCGAACATAGGAAGATCTTGATTTGTGAAGATACCGGATGAAGTTTAATGATTATATCTGTAGTATATATTTAACAGAAAATAACTACCCGTACAGTCCTTTAAAGAAATAATTAGGCACTAAATTAAAAGCATGTTCATCAACTGAATAAAACCGGTTCACAGAGTCGTTGTTCAACTGCATAAAATATTTTCTCAGAACTGTTATTAGCAGAAAATTTCTGTTTAAAAAAGCGCTCCGAAATTCATGTCCTAAATCTGAAGGAACTGGATTACCGATGGCCGCATTTTCAAGGTGCACTGTGAGTCCGTTCAGTCCCATATGGCAACGCAGTTTAAATTATGGTAGATAGTCGGGGCAGCGTTAGCGCAGTCGATAAAATGCTCGCTTTCAAATCCAGCTGCGACTCGCTGCAGCCCACGGTCGGAGTTCGAAACCGGTCGGCTACCGGAGTTCAGCCAGCCTCTAGGAAATGAGTACCAGAGTTGACATTCTGGAGTAAATTGAGGAACGTCGCTGTAGCCACAGAGTTACGTGCAGATGGCGACACAGGCGGACAATTCTTATCAGCTGTCCGTACAGGTGGAAGAGTACTTATGGTTTATAACCGTGTGCAATGACGCTGGTTCACACCTCCCGACTTTACCTTTTTTTTTTAAAGATAGCTAGGGTGCCCTCGAAGGCTTTCTATGCTGTGATAATGTGAAACCAGCTTGCATTCGGTTTTATCATGTAGGTATACGCCCCCCCCCCTTTTTCCTCTCTATGTAAAGTGACTGTTTCCCCCTAACGGGAGCAGCATAGAAAGTACGAACTCATCAGTTCCAACGACAATCCCATGGATCTCCGAAGTACATTCACTCACGAAATAAAGGAATCAATTACTTTCAGAGCGTGAGGCGAGCGGCTTGACAACTCGGCCACAGCGATAACGAAGCACCAATAACACTATGGCCTTTTGTTCTTAAACTATTAAAAAAATTCTTCCAGGGAGGATGTCATAGATTACCAACTATTACATGACAGCTCTCAAAAGGTCAGTATGACATACGTTATTTCTGGATCCTGTAAGTTGATCTGCCCTGGGCAAACTTCATAATTAAATGTCGCCAGTTGTAGTATTTTAACTCTTTCAGTCCTACATATGTGTTTATGTAACTCTCAACTTCCCACGCAGTGGTTGCTCAAAGTAATTGGGTTGTTGTTGATGATGCTGTTGTTGTTGGCATCTTTTCATCTGTTCGACCACAGTGTTTTATTGTGCTCCGTGGAGGCATAGAACTTACAGCCCATGGCGATGGTGAGTGTGACTAGCAAGACCCACCCGGGTTACAAAAAGTCTTTCCCAGTTGTAGACAGGTATTTTAGGATCGATGTTGCCTTTATTTGTATTTATTGTGGTCCTCCTTAGACTCTCAGCTCTCATTCTTTCTGCAGTCATTTTTTCGTTCATACTCATTCACTATCTAATGTGCCGCATCCCCGCAACACAGTCAATGGCATTTTGTTCCCACGAATACACATCAGTAACTGTATCATTCATGTCCCGCTTGCACACATCTTTATATCGTTATAGAGGTCGGACACGACTTCTTCTATCCATCTGTAATTCACCGTAGACGATGTCCTTAGGGACTCTGCCATCCTCCATTCTCCAGGTGTGACCCAGCCACCACAACCTTCGTAGACTGAGCATTGGGAAAACTGTTGTAACATCTGCTCTTTCTAATACGTCAGTGCTTGTGATCTTGTCTTTCCACTCTTGCCACGTATTCTTTTTTCGGGCATCGCATGTGAAAATTATTTAGTCGTTTCTCCTGGCGTGAATATGTTGACCTAGTTTCTCTGTCAAAAGAAGAGTGATTAGAACACAAGCCCCATGGACAAATGTGAAGTAATAGTATGTGGCCCTAATATACAACAACAACATGGGACAAAAATACCTAAAGAAACAATCATGGAAGAGACAATTATAGCTACAGTTAGTATAAGAGGTCAAATGTGTGGTCTGGATTCCATCCATGATATGGAAGAGACAGCACATGGTAGAAAGAAATGGAGAAACAGACAGACATGTAATGGCACAACAGACAATGATGATGACAAAAAAATTGTTCAGGGCTTGCAGAAAAGCATTGCATGTTGGGTAATTCAAGTAAACGAATGGTGAGTTGCTCGGTACTGAAAGAGTTAAATCTGTTTATTAAATGGTGTCTGTGATCAACAGTTGACGACGTACCTGGGTTTTGAATGGCGTCTGTGATCAGAGGTCGACGTAACAGGGTTTTGAATGGCGTCTGTGATCAACAGTCGACCTACTGGGGTTTTGAATGGCGTCTGTAATTAACGGTCGACGTACTGGGGTTCATGTCTGCTCGTCTGCTCAGGTGGGAAAAAGGCAGCTTTCATGTTTTTCGGACAGTGTACTAAGTGTCTATCGTAAAGACATTGTTACCTCACCACGAAGTATTCACAAAGGTTAGGTTAGTTGCGTATCATTTACAGGACTTTGCAGAACCAACCCCAACAGCCTCTGGCTGTTGTGTGGTTTTTCTAGGCAAATGTACGTCCAGTAGTTTGCCATTGCCTTCTGGAAGGTCGGCTTTCTTGATACCACTGTCGAAACCAACGCAGGGCGCATGGCCCACAGTTGGTATCGAAACCGGCATCCTGGCATTATGAAGCGTTCGCATCGACTCAGCCACAGAGCCGACATATTCCCAAAGACAGTGTTGAATTAACTGCAACCATCCTCACTTGTAGAGAAGGCACTAAAAACGGCATAGCGTATGCATATTACAGGTATTGATTAACATTCATTGGAGTGAAGGTTAAATGGAGAAAAGCTCAAGCAAAGGCGACATTTTAGAAGGGAAAAAAATAATTTTCTATGCATTATTTGTTTGGTCAACTGAAATTAGAAGGCGAATTCTCAAAAGCTATATAAATCCTATCCTAATATACAGAAGTGAATCCTAGGCAGTTGGACGATTAGTGAAATCTTTGTTGGAAGTGACTGGGACATGGATTTATACACCAATACATTTTGTTTGAGCTGGGCAGATAGATGTCAATTGGCAACATTTTGTATGAGCGAGGCACAGAGATGTCAGATGGCAACATTTTGTCTGAGCAAAGCACAGAGATGTCAATTGGCAACATTTTGTATGAGCGAGGCACAGAGATGTCAATTGGCAACATTTTGTATGAGCGAGGCACAGAGATGTCAATTGGCAACATTTTGTATGAGCGAGGCACAGAGATGTCAGATGGCAACATTTTGTCTGAGCAAAGCACAGAGATGTCAGATGGCAACATTTTGTCAGAACAAGGCACAGAGATGTAAGTTGGCAACATTTTGTCTGAGCAAGGCTCACAGATGTCAGCTGGCAACATTTTGTCAGAACAAGGCACAGAGATGTCAGTTGGCAACATTTTGTCTGAGCAAGGCAAAAAGATGTCAGTTGGCAACATTTAGTCTGAACAAGTCACAGAGATGTCAGATGGCAACATTTTGTCAGAACAAGGCACAGAGATGTCAGTTGGCAACATTTTGTCTGAGCAGAGCAGAGGTGTCAACTGGCAACATTTTCTCTGAGCAAGGCACAGAGGTGTCAACTGGCAACATTTTGTCTGAGCAAGGCACACTATAACTGTGTTGAGTGTGATGATAAGACATCAAATACACTGTAGCCAGCATTTATCAGGCCGACTTTACTTTCACTTCTCATGTCCATTTTATAAAGCTTAGATCGACCTAGAATCTGTTCTGGTCAAGAAAATAGGTTTCACACAAGGACTATTTGTCAAGGTGGCTTCATTTAAAACGAGACTGACTGGTTGAAATTGTCCGTATATTGATTTAAACTTCACAGTCGGGCTTTCTTTGTTGACTTTAAATTAGGTTCTAACTGTGGATAAACGCAAACACGAAAGCGAACATTTAACGGATTCACTTGTGTCAGACGCTACATTAAAACGTTGGCTGAAAGTGGTTCACTGTACCGGGTTTTCCCCAGTGGCGGGGGAAAAAAAAAACGTTAAATATGGTATTTTTTCCCCTTGTAAATGTCTCAAGTGAATGGGAAACAATTATCGGGAGGGTGCGTAACACAAAAGGAAACAAACACTACATCCATTAGGCTTGTGGGAAATAACCTTAACTAATGAAGAAGAAGATGACTCACGCAAACTGCACAAGCTGAGACACACCGTGTTTGTTGCGCTCACCCCACATTCTGTGTAAGGTTTGTGTCAGATTTCTTTTTTTTTTTTTTTAAATAACACAGGTTTGCTTACTTTCTTGAACACATGTTTATTTAATTTGTTTCGAGACAGAAATTCCATCGAAACATTGTATATAGAAATAAAATGTTACATCTTTTTCAGGATGACATTTTTGGTTATTTGGAGCCCCACTCTGGCTCTTGTCATGGGCCGCAATATAGCCAGGCCATAAATATGGCCTAACGGATTGAGACCAACATAGCCAATTTTATGTTGCTAGAGTAATCATCCCAAAAAGTATGATTCAATTGTAGGTGTTTACTTCCTTGTCTTGACTATCAGCGAAATTTATTGAGATTTGTTTCGACACTGACTTTGTGGTATCTAGTATTGTTTAAAAAATATATATTCATTACGCGTATACGAGCTACGTTTCACATGGTCCAAAATGTGACTAACATAGGTAACTTATTACGGCTGTTTTACTGTATCAGTTTATGGCTGATTATTATTTCATTTGCAAGAATACATTATTCTAAAAGCCAAAAAAAAAAAAAAAAAAATTATAAATATGGCCTAATGGCCAAACGCGGTTTCTGGGACCTCTCCACTCTGATCCTTATCCACATGGTGGCACATTGTGTCATCGGGTGTTTATCGCTTGTGTGATGTCCTAGTGGGGTAGAAAGTCAGTCA
Organism: Candidula unifasciata; assembly: GCA_905116865.2. Classification (NCBI taxonomy): domain Eukaryota; kingdom Metazoa; phylum Mollusca; class Gastropoda; order Stylommatophora; family Geomitridae; genus Candidula; species Candidula unifasciata. Next base: position 218,662 of record CAJHNH020006146.1, on the reverse strand, counting down.
GTATATAGTAGCTGTTGTTTTTGTTGTTGAATACTTGTCCCTATCCCATAAACTGTTGTCAGAACTTAATGGCAAAGTAATATATTCGAAATTTTAAAACTACGAGCCAAAGTACGTTCTGTTGTGAAGCTTAGTCTCTTACGATTTACCCCCTGGCCAAATTAGAAAAGTGGCGCAAATAAATCAGACCACAAATATAGCCCAGGACTGTTTGCGACTTCGGCTGGCTGACAGCAGGTTGAACGTAGTCAAGCATTTTTTTTAAAAAGTGAAATGGAGTGAAATGGAATACTTCTCACATAGTGTCGGACCCAATTTTTTTTTTTAAAGCCCAACCCAGACCACACCTACAATCCAACCTATGGGTTAAACGGAGTTTTGGGGCCTGCCCCGGGTGATCCTCATCTGAATGGTGGCATTTTGTGTCACAGGGTGGTTATCGCTTAGTGCGATGCCCTAGTGGAATTGAACGTTAATTTACACACACACACACACACAAAATACTTGTCACCAAATAGTTTAGGTCGTGGGTTCGCTCCCTGGAGGAGTCGGACGTTTTTCAAAAATGACCTTGGCACCCAGGTCAACCCATCCTTGAGTGGGTACCGGGTGCAGTCCTGGGAAGTAGAGGCAGCCGGCGTGATGCTGGCCACATTACCCATCTTGTGCCGATTGGTCTATAAAAATATATGTCTAGCCCTATATGCCCTAAAGGCGTGGAAAACGGCCCTTTACTTTACCGAATAGTTTAGTTCCCTTCTAATGAAGTAAATAATTCCGAATGAGATAATTCATTAATTATTCATTAAAAAATTTCATTTTTTTTTTTCAAAACTCGATCAATGTATGAATTTAAGATTAATATAATTGATTACGATCTGTTAACATCATGTTTCACTTAAATTTAAGTATTTCATGTTCTCATATAATTTTAAGAATAGATTCTCACTGTGTCCTTCTTATGTAACTTGTTTACTTTTTCTAAACGCATTTCGTGTTAATTGTTTAATTCTAGTCTAATATTATGTTCGGGTTTTCTGGTTATGTACTCATTACTTTCTGTGTTGTTTCTCTATACTCTAACTTATCACAGTAATGTTTTCAACTCGGTGATTCTGTTTTCTATCTGCTTGAATATTCCATTTATAAAATGAGCTGCGTTTTTTATTGTTCCACTGTTTGATTATTAGCGCCTGTGGCTTGAGCGTTAGGAATGCGCCTTGATATGCCGGGGTGCCGGGTTTGATTCCATCTGCGGGCCTTGCGCCTTTCGTTGGTTTTGACTTTGATTCTTCTAAAGAATTTTTTTGAATTTATGCTATTTGCCTGTAAGTTTTATCAATTGTTCTAGTACTTTATTATTTTTAAAAAATCTTTGTTATTTACGCTGTTTGCTTCTTAGTTTCCTTGTCACCTGTTACTGTTATTTTTTAATGTTCCGATGAAGTATTGCAAATCCGACTAGGTGAGTTAATTTTAGTTTTATATGCCTGGGAGTCACGATAAGACAACGGTAAGGCACGCGCGAGCGTGCGCGCGCACACACACACACACACACACACACACACATGCCCAGTATGTTGTGCAGTGGGATGAAACAATCCTTTCGCTGCAATGAATGCGGCTCTTCCATGAAACTATGTACTCAATCAGAGCACACATACTCAAGAATAACAAATTCAGTTTTACAAAGCGTGCTGTCCCGATGCTGTCATAGATTAGTGACACGCTACACCGTAACTGCAAATTGTGTCCAGAATCTCGCGCTTTGCTCGTTGAAAAAACATCTGACATCCGACAGCAGCCGAAAATTAATTACACTTTCAAGAAGATCGTGTTCCATAGTTGACGTGTTCTTTCCAGGATGTGATCGTTTTATAAACCACACACACACACACACACACACACACATACACACTCTCTCTGTTTCTCTCTCGCTGTGTGTGAGACAGAGATAGGGAGAGAGAGAGAGAGAGAGAGAGAGAGAGAGAGAGAGAGAGAGAGCTTTCAACACTACATTAGATATCTAGCATGAGTTGCTTTTTTGTTTCTAATTTGACATCTGATCTTCTTTCTCTCACATCTAGTCTTCTATTTATGGCATCTGTGTTATTTCTCTGACATTTAGTCGTCTTTATCTGGCATATGTTTTTCCTTCTATGGCATCTTATTTTGTCTTTGATATGCGATCTTTTTCCCCTGGCATCCGGTCTTTTACCTCCTGACATCTGACCTTTCTCTGACATCTGGTCTTCCTCCTCTGAAATTTGACCTTCTTTCTCCGACATCTGGTCTTCCACCTCCTGACATCTGAGCTTCTTTTTCTGACATCTGGTCTTTCACCTACCGACATCTGACCTCCTTTCTCTGACATCTGGTCTTTTATCTCCTGACATCTGACCTTTCTCTGACATCTGGTCTTTCCCCTTCTGATATCTGACCTTTCTCTGACATCTGGTCTTTCACCTCCTGACATCTGACCTTTCTCTAAATCTGGCCTTTCTTCTCTGGCATCTGACATCTGGTCTTCCTCCTCTGACATCTGACCTCCTGTCTCTGACATCTGGTCCTCCTCCTCTGGAATCTGATCTTTCTCTGACATCTGGTCTTCCTCTTCTGACATCTGACCTTTCTCTGACATCTGGTCTTCCTCCTCTGACATCTGACCTCTTTTCCCTGACATCTGGTCTTCCATCTCCTGACATTTTACCTCCTTTCCTGACATCTGGTCTTCCATCTCCTAACATCTGGTCTGCCACCTCCTGACATCTGACCTCTTTCTACTGACATATGTTGTTCTTTCCCTGACATATGTTGTTCTTTTCCTGACACATATTGTTCTTTCCATGACATATGTTGTTCTTTCCCTGGCATATGTTGTTCTTTCCCTGGCACTCGTCCTTCTTTAACTTGGTATGTACACGTGTTACGGGGCAGCGATTGCGCAATGGCAACGTGTTTTGCCAGTTGGAATTGAGTGGATGATGTGGTAAGCACCACATCGGCTGCCCTTTCTCCTCAGGACTGTACATGGTACCCACTCAAGGCTGGGTCGACCTGAGAGCCAATATCGTTTTTGAAAAACAGGACTCGAACCCACGACCTTCCGATCCACAGACGAGTGTCTAGCCGCTACATCACGGTGGTTCTCATTGGGGTTGGAATTTGAAAATATAATCTCTGCATGTCCTCATTTGTACAAGGAAATATTCTGAGACGCAAATGCGGCCGGTGTGATATTGATATCATTATCCATCGACTGCTGACTGTTATATATGGGAGGCTAGCACTTTACGCCCACACGCTCTAGAAGTGGATCCTGTACTTGAATTTACTTTACCTGCCAGTTTGTAAACAAATGTCTCATCTGTTTCATTTCGTGCTGAAAGCATGTTAGAATCACAGTCTATGCTCACAGTGTTACTCAATTCAACTGGTCAGGAAAATGAAGAGAGAGAGAGAGAGAGAGAGAGAGAGAGAGAGAGAGAGAGAGAGAGAGAGAGAAAGAGAAAGAAAGAGAGACAGAGAGAGACAGAGACAGAGAGAGGAGAGAGAGAGAGGTGGGTGGCATTTACACGAAGCGAAACAAATGGAAGCGTTGCACGTAAGCTTACATAGAAGACATGCAGTTTCTTTTATCCAGTGAGCTATGTATAATGTATTTTTGCAAAGAAAATAACCCCCAAGGGCTTTAGAATGTGGTTACCATCGAACAATCATCATCATGAGTCACCTCATGAAGAGTTTACTAAGAATCATCATGCAGAAGATTATGAAGAAAATAGGAAAAGAAATATGAAAATTGCAATGTGTGATTTTAATAGGAAAAAAAGTTCAATAAATGCAATATATCTCTTGAGAACAATAACAGATTTATCGATTTCAGAATCGACATCATAGCACACGGGGCATATCCATAGATGCTTCGTCTCCTGCAGTAAATGTTTTAAGATGTTAATGTAAACTGTTTCCGTAGCAAACGGATTATGCACACGTCGTTATCCCCCTCTTAAACGCGGTAGTCGGGTCCCTAATATAACCTAACGGTTAAACGGGATTTCTGGGACCTCTTCCCGGGTGATCCTCATCCGAATAGTGATACTTTTTATCTGAGTGTGTTTATCGCTCAGTCCTAGTGGGATAAAAAGTCAGTCAGTCAGTTGGATTTCTTGAGCCGACTATGCCACAATCGGTACTTTCACACTATTGGATTATGAGCTGTGGGAATACAGCTGGTCTCTGAACATTTGTAGAGCACTCAGAATGGGGTCAGTACAGTTCGATTGTAGATTTAAAGAATTATGTTTTCGGAAAATCGAAAATATAGTTTGACACCTTTTAGTGACATTTAGATAAGGGCGTTAAAAATGGTTGGAAAACATGGCATTTGTAAATAAATTAGTTTTTTTTTTTTTTTTGCTTTAGTTAAAGATCACGAACACTGCAGAAGTTCGATTTGCTCCCCGTGATATTTAGATATAAGGGCTCTCTATCAAAATAGCCAGAGCGCTGAAAGAACAACGGGAAGTATGACAGACTGGTTCCCCATTACATCAGGAGTACGACAAGGATGTGTCCTATCACCCCTACTCTTTTTCACATATATTGATACAATTGCACAGGAGTCAAACCAAAACACAGATATTTTAAATGAACTACTCTTTGCAGATGACCAATGTTTGTTACAAGAAGAAGAACAAAAACTACAACAACATGTTGATTCATTGCTCACTAATTGTACAAAATTTGTCATGAAAATAAACACCTCAAAAACTGAAGTAATGACCATAGGAAAGAAACACAGTAATGTAAACATAAAGATCAATGACATACAATTAGAACAAGTTCAAGAATTCAAGTACTTAGGATGCATATTTACAGAAGATGGAAGACTCGATAAAGAGATACAGGCTAGAGTTCAAAAAGCCAATGCAGTCAACTACCAACTGGCCCCACTTCTTCGTCATCCAAAGATCTCGTTACCAGCCAAACAACAGAGGATCAACAGCATTTTTATCCCTACGTTATGTTATCAGTGCCAAACGTGGACAATGAAGAAATCACATATGCAAAAAATAACTACGTTTGAAATGCGATGTCTCCGAAGAGTAACCAACAATACACGAAGAGACAGAGTCACAAACGTCAGCATTAGAGACAAAGTTGGAACAAGAGCATGCATGGAACAAATTGAAAGACAGAGAATGAAGTGGTTTGGCCATTTAGTAAGAATGCAACCGGATCAGATTGCCTATAAGGCCTTTTACAGTAGAACATCGGGAAGAAAGGCCAGAGGAAGATACAGGAAAAAATGGATAGATGGAGTAGCTGAATACGGCCAGATGATCCAGAAAACAGTCACTCAAATCACGCAAGAGGCACAAAACAAATATTTTAAGCCCCGACACTGGGCTGCAACCCGGTAAAAGTGAAGAAGACAATAGATAGATAGATATTTAGATAAGGGCTTTACAAATAGTTGTGAAACTGTGCTTTTGTAAAAAGTTCGTTTTTTTTTCGTGTATTCGTGTATTTTTGTGTATTCATGGGGTTTTGTTTGGTATATGTATGTGCGGATGAAGGCTTTATAGCCCCAACGTTCACATTTTGTTTGTGTTTTTTAAAGTGTAAAGCTAGCTGATCTACTTTTCATTGGGTTTTATATCTCCCCAGGACATTAGCTGATACCCATGTTATGTTGTGTGGACCTAGGAGTCAAGTTCAATTTTGGTAGATAATAAATTAACTGCCTGTTTTATTTATATAATTTGCTTCGCTCTCTAGAAGTCGTGAGTTTGTTTTCAGTTTGCGTTATTCAGGTCCCACAGATTCAAGAGGATTGTCCACGGAGCTACAAAGATCGTGCTTCGCTCGAAATTCACTGTAGGCAGCTAGCGGCTCTGCAAAGACCAAACGCGAACTACTTTATGACCGATAGAACCACTTTTCAAGGGCGGCCTCATTCGGTAGGAATTGAGCCTCCGGATCTAGGGCCGTTCGGCTATAGTGTGTTTCAAAAGTCATGCCGTCACACTTTAACAAGTATCTGGAAAACTCCTCTACGGATCAATACGAATTTTTTGCATGTCGCATTAGATTTCCCATGTCATTATGATTCTATAATTTACAATTGCGCAGATGCTGCTGTTTTCCTAAAGCGGCGTATTTCTTTCATCTTTCTTTGACTTTTAATTTATGTACCCTTGAAAAATCGAATACAAAGTAACTGATACATTTGCGGAGATTTTTTGGAAATCAGTTTATATGTGCAGCGATGAGGGGTGATTATTGTGAAAGCATATTCCCCACTCAATGAAAATGCCTCAACTCAAGGGAGACTTTTGCTGAAGATGATCTCACGAGAGTAAAACGCATATGACACGTTTGTAATCTGATGTTCTGAAATGTTACACTGAACTCAGCTTACTCAAGCTACTGTAGGCATGTTGACTGTCTGCTTTGGATCGGTATCTGTTTTTATTTTCTATTTTTTTTTTATATACCGCAAGTAAGGCAAAGATAAAAAAGTAAATGTATGTGTACATTAAGAAAATACTGACTGACTGACTTTCTAACCCACCAGGGCATCACACAAGCGATAAACACCCGATGACACAATGTGCCACCATGTAGGTGAGGATCACCGTGGAGAGGTCCCAGAAACCGCTTTCAGCCTTTAGGCCATATTTATGGCCAGGCTATATTGCTGCCCCTGGCAAGAGCCCGAGTAGGGCTTCAATTAACGAAAAATTCCGTCCTAACAAGGACGGGAAATATTGGAATTCATTATTTGTTTTAAAAAAAATACTTACAAGGAGATTATTATCAACAGGCTGCATGACAAAGGTCAACAACCTGCACCGATCGGTTGCTGAGTACAGGTTTGTGAAGTTCAGCGGGACTTGTGGGACAGACTATAGTGCAGTTGCTTAGAACTGCGAAGGTCAATTTAATTCTTAAATGCTAAATGAATCCAATCTTGAAATAAGGAAATCAATCTTGGACGGCAGATTAGTGAAAAATAATGTTAAAGCTACAATACAGTTAAAAGAACGAATGATGAGATCACACAGGACAGATAAAAAGAGTAATAAAGATTTCTTGTAAAAAATTGACTCAGGAAGAGAACTATTTGCCCACACCAGAGAGAGAGAGAGAGAGAGAGAGAGAGAGAGAGAGAGAGAGAGAGAGAGAGAGAGAGAGAGAGAGAGAAAGAATCTACATTCTTTGGCCATGTGATGAGAAGGAGAAAACTGGAGTACATCGTGACAGTAGAGAAGTTGGAGGGGAGGAGAGGCAGAGGAAGACCGAGAGAAAAGATACTGGAAAGTTTGATGTTATGGCATGAATGATCATCCGTGTCAGAGTTGATTAAAAGAGACAGAAGGTTGTAGTTAGACGTGACTACCAATGCCACATAGCATGGACTTTAAAAAAAAAATATATCGACCAGTGGACCACTAGCTGATGAACACAAATTATAAAGATTACTAATAATTCGTTGACCCCGTAGAGCAGGTCAATGTGCAAGATATCTCCCGTATCGAGAGACGTGACGGAAAATCATTACCACAGGAAAGAACATACAGTCATTAGCCGTTACTACGCGTCTCTTTGGCGTCCCGTTTGATGTCAGGGTATCGATATCTGCCAATCCAGGATTTTAAATTGGAGTACATCAAAGATATGTATGCCTATTAATATAGCATCATAATCCTGTTTCTTGCATTGCATGCAATGTTATAACTCTGGGCTAGGAATGAAATAAACGTGTCGAAGTATAATTAAATACATATGTGGTATTCTGGAAAAAGTTGCTGACGGTAAATAGGTTGAACAAACATACACACTCACACACACATACAAAGTACATAGAATGTGGTTTAGTAATATATTCAATCAATCAGGTAACGTCTCCACTGTAAAGGTGCGATGCAGAGAATTCCCAGTCATGGTTGCCTCTCACCCTGTCTTTCACACTGTCTCTCATCCTCTCTCTCACCCTGTCTCTCTCACCCTGTCTCTCTCACCCTGTCTCTCTCACCCTGTCTCTCTCCCTTTGTCTCTTACATTGTCTCTCATCCTGTCTCTCACACTGTCTCACACATTGTTTTTTATACTCTCTCTCTCTCTCACTGTCTCTTACATTGTCTCTCACCCTGTCTCTCACTCGTCTCTCACACTGTTTCTCTCACCCTGTCTTTCTTACCCTGTCTCTCTCACCATGTCTCTCACTCGTCTCTCACATTGTCTCTCTCACCCTGTCTCTCACTCGTCTCTCACCCTGTCTCTCTCACCCTGTCTCTTCCTTTGTCTCTTACATTGTCTCTCATCCTGTCTCTCACACTGTCTCACACTTTGTTTTTCATATTGTCTCTCTCTCTCACACTGTCTTTTATTTTGTCTCTCACCATGTCTCTCACTCGTCTCTCACACTGTTTCTCGCACGGTCTCTTAGTCTGTCTCTAACACAGTCTCTCACCATGTCTCTCACCCTGTCTCTCATCCTGACTCTCACACTGAGTCTCACCCTGTCTCTCACATTGTCTCTCACCCTCTCTTTCCCCCTGTCTCTCACACTGTCTCTCACCCTGTCTCTCACACTGTCTCTCACCCTGTCTCTCACACTGTCTCTCACCCTGTCTCTCACCCTGTCTCTCACACTGTCTCTCACACTGTCTCTCACCCTTTCTCTCACACTGTCTCTCACCCTGTCTCTCACCCTGTCTCTCACCCTGTCTCTCACCCTTTCTCTCACACTGTCTCTCCCCCTGTCTCTCACCCTGTCTCTCACCTTGTCTCTCATCCTGTCTCTCACCCTTTCTCTCACATTGTCTCTCACCCTGTCTCTCACCCTGTCTCTCACCCTGTCTCTCACCCTGTCTCTCACACTGTCTCTCACCCTGTCTCTCACACTGTCTCTCACCCTGTCTCTCACCCTGTCTCTCACCCTGTCTCTCACCCTCTCTCTCACACTGTCTCTCACACTGTCTCTCGCTCTGTCTCTCACCCTGTCTCTCACACTGTCTCTTACCCTGTCTCCCACCCTGTCTCTTACCCTGTCTCTCACCCTGTCGCTCACCCTCTCTCTCACCCTGTCTCTCACACTGTCTCTCACCCTCTCTCTCAACCTGTCTCTCACATTGTCTCTCGCACTGTCTCTCACACTGTCTCTCACACTGTCTCCCACATTGTCTCTCACACTGTCTCTCACATTGTCTCTCACCCTGCTCTCACCCTGTCTCTCACACTGTCTCTCACCCTGTCTCTCACACTGTCTCTCACATTGTCTCTCACACTGTCTCTCACATTGTCTCTCACCCTGCTCTCACCCTGTCTCTCACACTGTCTCTCACACTGTCTCTCACACTGTCTCTCACACTGTCTCTCACACTGTCTCTCACACTGTCTCTCACACTGTCTCTCACACTGTCTCTCACCCTCTCTCTCACCCTGTCTCTCACCCTGTCTCTCACCCTGTC